>JAJMKV010000020.1:0-61286 GCA_030569375.1 Ogataea ganodermatis
GGGCAAGCAAGCAAGTTGATTCTAACCAAGGATGGATCCAAGTGGGGGAAGTGGCTGCAAGTGGCTGGTGAGTTTGCATAAAATACATTATTAGTACATACATACACAGATGTGAGTAAAAAATGGTCATTTCGAAGGCTGAGAACTGTCTGCGCTCGTTGAAGACGACTCTTGCATCTGAAGATTGATCAACTCGGCAAGATAATTTTCTGTAACGTCAAAAGACTCGGGATCTTTCCAAAATAAGTAGCGAATCAGCTCTCTAATTTGTTTTGGATCCACCACTTTGCCCGTACTTTTCTCAAATTCTTTGGTGAGATACTTGATTTTTTCTAATTCGCCGTCGTCGAGCAGTTCCTTGAGCTCCAACACGTCTTCCGGCCCACACTCGGAGTTTCCTCCGCCCTGTTGGCCGATAAGTACCTGGTACCGGTTGCGGGCCGCGAGATACGTGCCCACCTGTGCAATCTCTGCAATTTCTACCCACGACTTACCGGCTTTCTTCAACTCAATGATCATCTCGTCCTGCTCTTTGGTGAACTTGGACTTGCGCTTTGACCGTTTTGGCTGCTGTTGTTTGAGTGAATCGGGTGACGGAGTGAGTTTTGAGAAGGGGGGAACTGGGATGGATTGCGAGATCCGGTACGCGAGTGGAGAAACTCCCTCGTACTGGACAGCGATCTGTTTCAATGGCTGGTGGTGATGATGGGCCAACATGCTCGGATGTGGCTGGGGCAGTATTTGCGTGGGGGGGTAAATTTGTGGCTGTGTTTGTTGCTGTGGTGGTGCGGAGGGTTGCTGTTGTTGTTGTTGCGGCTGTGTTTGTGCGTGCGGGTACTGGTGCGTGGGGTACTGGTGCGTGGGTATTAGCGTGGAGGATGCTGATGAAGAGTTGTTGTCAAGAGACGGGGTGTGTGCTGTGTAGGAAGGATGTGCGACGTTGTAGTAGTACGTGGGGGCAGGGGGCGCAGACGAGGCTGGTAACTGTGGATAGTGATGGTACGAGTGGACGGAAGGTTGCGGGGGAGGCAAAGATGGGGGAGGCTGCGGTAGTTGCTGCGGTGGTGCGGAGTGGTACATTGGGGTGGGTGGGTACTGAGAGTAGTACATGTTCTGAGGCGGGGGTGGAGCTTGCGGCAGCAGCTGCTGGATGTGTGGAGGTGGGGCCACCTGTTGAATCGGCTGTTGAGGCTGGTGTTGTTCCTGCTGTTGTTGTTGTTGTTGCTGATGCTGTTGCTGATGCTGGCCAGACCCGCTTCCGGTGGAGATGGGATTCGGATAACTCATGATTCAGGCCATAGAGAACGGAACGCGGATGATCTGAGAAGGGGTGAGAGGCTGGCCTTTGGGCTCTCGATCGAAGGATGGGGTTATGTGCGAACCACCAACACCACAAACTGCCGACGAAAGTGCCAGCACGGTATTTAGGATACTGGAAAGATATATATATATATGCGGACGAACAAGCGAGAGAACGGGTTTTTTTTATGTTGTTTTAATGGTAGTTTCTGCTTCCTGCAGAATCTGTGGGTGGGGATAATTAGCTGGGCCAAGGGTGAATCGGCAGAGAGCTGCAGGGTTGGAGGGATCACCTCATCCACATTACGTGAGTTCTGTAGTGGAACGTCTTTGTGCATATTTCACGCACCGCGGATGCAGGATGTGCAGACAGATGCGTGGGCATGTGCGTGCATGCGTATGGCATGAGGAAGCCTACAATAATCGTGGCTACTTTGTTGCACGAGCCCCGAGTGGGATGTTTCAAGCGGCTCAAGTAGGGATCAGTAAATGCACAACTCCGGATCGCCGAGCTCGTGATAGGCAGAAAGAGTTGGCTCGTTCGCAGGAACGTAAGAAATGATGGTGCAGTGCGTGCAGGTGGATCATCTCCTCGAGGTGAGCATGACGGGGATGGGGCCACTAATGTTGGCATCTAGACTATAGAGGTTGCATCCGGTGCTAATCACAGGTGTTTAAAAATACCCGAACAATAGCCAGCTGGTTTCTTTTTTTTCCTTTTTTTTTTTTTTTCTCTTTAAACTATTATGAATATTATCTCGTAATTTGCTACCTTTCGGTAACAAAAAAGACCCGAAAATTCACACACGCGTACCCCGAGACCCGCACTAGTTGTGACTGCCCGCAGCGGAAAGCAGGACCGGGCTGTGGCCAACCCCCCTTCGTCTGCATGGTGCCCGAGCGTGCCCAGCGGCGGACTGGCAGCAAATAGGCAGAACGAAGCATTTGTGGCGAATCTCTTGTGCTTTGTTGCTCGCTCGTACATGCGTTTTCTCGATCCCCGTGCTAGATCCATCTCGTACCAGTTCGGCCCAAACTTGACTTTGCATACTTGCATGTTTGCCACTGCATGCAGCTTCTGCACAGTGAGTATTTTTTTATGTGAGTTTTTTTTTCTTGCTTTTTCTTGCTGTTTGCTCGATTTCACCTTTTGGCTGTCGGGTGCGTATATTATTTGGGTGGTGTTTTCAGCGAACAATCATAACAAGACAACAGACATTGAAAATGCCACCGTCATGACGACTAAGCGGGCCAGTGATGTAGAAAGCGCAAATCTCGGCTATTTGCTTCGCAAGGGTCTCGCAAACCCTTGCGAGATACCGAAAAAATGCACCACGCACCCGTGTGCGGGCTCGAGCGTGCAAGCTCCAGCTTGCGTTGCGCGCAACTGGATGCAAAGTTTTGCGGCGGAGCCTCAACACCTCACACCATCGGTAGACTGATGCACCAGCCAAAACAGCCTATCATCCGGTCTATACAATTGGATGCTGCTGTCAAAGAACATGCCGAGTGAAACACATCGGCAGATCCATCTGAAACAGGAAAACTTACGTGCATCCAGAGAAGACTGCAAACGGGAGAGAACAAATTTCAGACAATAGAGCTACGCATCACTCATGTTGGTCCTTGTATTAGCCCGCTCGAGCATCAAACAACGGTTGTGTCTAAAACGGTTGCAAAGCGCCGAAAATAACGGTCTGCGACATGTGATTCTGTTGTGCAAGCTTCCAGAACGGCAAGAGCCTTCTTATACGGCCATCCAGTGACTAATTTGCTCATCTAGAGAGCCAACCTCTACACCACACCTCGCACCCGAGCTCATCAAGTAGCGCCGCACCCAAATATTTTTTAATTTTGAACAACAACTCTACAAATGGCAGGCCAACTGCATAAGTAATTACATAAATTATTAAGGTGTTGGTAAGAGATCGTCAGACAACGAAAGCGGGAGCAGGGCAGTGGCACCGGGCGTGCGCTGGCATGCGCTGGCGGATGCTGTCAGGTTGCCGCCACGAAGCTCCAGATGACACGTTGCAAGAATGTGATCGGGCGTGAGCGAGCATGGGCGAGCATGGGCGAGCGGGAACGAGCGGGAGCACCCACCACGGTCCTCGCGAGTCACGGCACTCCCGTGCCTGCACTCCCGTGCCTGCCGTGCCGCCTTCCCGCACCCTTGGCAGCTCGTTCTTGTAAAAGCGGGCGGTGCCGAGTTTCGTGGTTCGTGGTGTACGGGTGTTTAAAAAAATGTGAGAAAAAAAAAAGTTGGGCTATTATTATTACGTATTATTATTATCTCGATCATGTCATTTCATCCAAATCCATTCATTCCCCTAATAATATTCTGTTTTGAAACTCGCAAGAATTGAACGATTGTGTTTCTTTTTTACCACTAATTAGGAGTATTTTTTATGCAAATTGCCAGTGAAACCTCGTATCAGCACCTAAGCCAAGCCCCATAGCACCAACTGCATCAAAAATTGGAGCGACCAGAACCCAACTTTGAGCAGTTTTTCCCTCTGAAACTCTTCGTCGCTCAGGTACTCAACGAAACTATTGTACACGCCGACTGACAGATCGTCCATGAGGAGCGAGTCGTATGTAGTCCAGGACCCATCAAAATCGCTGAGTTTTTTAAACACTCGGCAGTGGATCGGGATAAAGGTTTTTTTCGAGTTGATGTAGCCGACAATGGGACGGATCAGCGCGCTATTGACGTAGGACAATTCTGTGTTGAAGAGCG
Source organism: Ogataea ganodermatis (assembly GCA_030569375.1). Classification (NCBI taxonomy): domain Eukaryota; kingdom Fungi; phylum Ascomycota; class Pichiomycetes; order Pichiales; family Pichiaceae; genus Ogataea; species Ogataea ganodermatis. The sequence goes on from JAJMKV010000020.1 coordinate 4,040, forward strand.
GAATGCTTGCCTTTGGGTTATTGAGTCTGAGATAAAAGTCCATGATGAAAAGACTGTCGAGGTCGATCGACGCGCCGTTTGCGTCGATCGGCGCGCCGTTTCCAAGTCCGTCCTCGCGAGCCGCCGCCGCTCCAGTCCTGCTATAGTATTTGATGAGTTCTTGCAACGAGAGCTCGTTGATTGACGAGTTTTTCTTGTGCACAATCACGTCGCCAATCATATCGACGGTTCCCCTGTTGATCCAGCCAAACGGGCCTTTCATTCCGCCGTTGAGGTGCTCGATCGGGAGATTATCGATCCGTAGCCGCGTCACCTTGTTGAAGTTCTCATCGTCGCGGTAGATCTGCCAGTTTTGGTGTTTTTCGTCGGTGAGTTCATCCACTGCGCGTGCAATGGCTCCTTCCTCGACAAACTCGTCTGTTCGCTGGATCTTGTCGATTGTGAAGAGGGACCCGTCGTACGAGCCATTGATGTGTTTGCTGTTGAGAATGTCGAAAAAAAGCCAGTTTTTGCGAAACAGCGGCATGTCGCAGTTGTAGATCGAGACCTGGAACGTTTTGAAGCCCTGTGGGTTGTGCATTGTGAAGAGCATGTCTTCGATTTTGAAGTCGTCGATTTCCCAGTCCCCGGGGCGGTGGACGTTTTTGTAGTTTGTGGCGAGGTCTCCTTCTTTCCAAACCACGTGTGTGCGGTCCACCACGCCGCGGACGCCGCGGATAGTGCACGTTTTGATGATTCCGCGGCCCGAGAGCCAGCGGGAGAAGCTGAGCGAGACGTCGATTTGCTCGATCGTCAGGTCGTACTGGGTGTAATTTCCGTCGTCCACGTCTGCGGCCTCCTCTGTGTGCGCTGCGACCGAGGCTGCTTTCTTGAACATCTTCTTTCCTCTGGGCCGACGGCTCACAAAGCACCTGTTGAACTGGATTTTTCCCTCCTTCCAGTTCGGCACGATTGCGCTCTCAAACGTCACGGTGAGCGCGGTGTTTTTTGTGATCAGGTTGCCGACCCACTCGGCCACGAGCTCCTGCGCAAACACCGTGTTGATGGTGTAGAGAAGGAGCGAGAAGAATGTGGTTGTTGCGATGATGAGGAGCACGAGATTCCCCGCCACGAGCCACGAGAACACCGCGCTGAAGTCGTCTGTGTTGAACGGCAGCGGCGATTTCTTGAGCAGCCACCGCAGGTTGCGGGAGTGTTGGTGGAGCAGGTGTGCGACACGGGCGAGCCCCGATCCGAACGGTCGGGGGGAGTAATTTCTGCGTCCAGGGGGGAGAAATGGTGTGTTCCAGGTCTTTCTGGTCTCCCCGGTGGCCCTGGTGGCCCCCTGGAACCTTGGAAACCCCCGGTGGCGTAAAAGAGGGCTGTGGGAAAAGGGTCTTTGGTAGGCGTTCAAAGGCAAACGAACCGGGGGAGTTGGAGAACGCACCGGGGAAAATCCGACACAACCGGTGAGAACTCGGCCGAGTCTCGTTGTAGAGGAGCAGAGCTTGAGCTCTGCACGGAGTCCGCACGAAAAGAGACGCATGCTAGTGGGAGAGGGAAAGTTTTAAGAGTTAATTATTTGATGAAAATTTTATAAATCTGGGGAAGGTCGACGAATAAACGACGAGCGAAGCGAGTTGTTTTTTCTTTAATTTACCCTGCTTTAGCGTGCTCTATACAACTCTATACAACTCTACAGTACCCTACAGTGCTCTATCCTGCTCTATCCTCCTCCACTCCTCACTCATCCCTCATGGTTGCAGCTCTCCTCCAAACTCATCACACCTCGCACCACTATTAGCTCTGGATCATGGGTCGATCGACGCGACGACTCAACGACGAGCGAAGCGAGTCGTTTACACTTTACTCCTTTACTCGTTGTTTACACCTTACTCGTTGTTTATAGTTCACTTCACCCTCGTTTTAACCACGTTCACTCAATGCGTTTATTGATCATCGGTCAGTATAGATTTCTTTGCTCTGTTCCCTCATTTTCTCTCCTCCTCACTTGTGGCTCGCGGAACAACAGCAACCAACTCCCCCAAACAGTAGACACCACCACTGCCACCACCACCGCCCTGACGGGCAGTGGTGGTGGTGGTGGTGGCGGCGGAAATACTCCCCCTCACCCTAAACCGTCTCCCCCTCCCCTCCACAACAAAACACTCCAAAACAACCTCCAACTTCTCCTCCCCCCCAAACAACATCGGCCGCAAATACTCCACAGACAAAGTCTTGGTCACCGCAAACCCCGCCGGAGTCAATGGCAGCACACACGTGACAAACAGCTCGTCCACAAGCGTCGCAATCGCCCCGCCGTGCACAACGTCGCGGTGCGACGTCAAAAGCCTTCCGAGCTCGAAAACCGCAACCAGATGGTTCGAAATCGCGTCATTTCCCGCCTCCGACGCCACCAGCCGTGTCTCGCCTTCAACAAGCCGCCGCAGGTCTTCCTGGCTCGACACAAGCTTGCTAAAGACACGTGCGTGCACAAACTTGCCTGGCTGACGGAGGTTGTTGGGCCCGGTAAACAGCTCCTCGCTCTCGTTTAGCAGCCATTTCTGCTCCGTGTACCCGTTTTCGAGCAGTTGACTCTCCAATGGTGTCATTTTCTACTGTTTTGTTGGGTGCGGTAGTACAACTATGTAATTATATGGGCGCTCAGCGCATCTTCTTGGGGGCATTGGGGCTTTGTGGGTACTCATCGTGGAGTTCGGCCGTGCGCTTTTTCGTGTTTGGTGCGGGGAGTCGTGCGGCGCGGGTGTCGGATTCGGCGACGGATTCCGCAACGGTTTCCGCAGCGGTTTCCGATACGGTTTCCGCCACGTTTCCGACATCGCTGACATCCACAGTCTCGTGCTCTGCATCGGACAAAGATGACGACGACGACGACGACGTTGTTGTTGTCGTGGTCGACGAATCGTCGTCGTCCGCCCGCCCTGCGTGCGGCCGTGCCGGAACACCCAAACACGGCCCGGCATCGTCTCCAATGTAGTAAACCACATCGTCATTGCAACCAACAAACACACGGTTGCCGTCCTCCTCGGCAGGGCCCGCGCCCGGCACACTGGCAGCGCCAATGGCAGTGCCGCCCGCAAAGCCGCCCGCCGCGCCGCCCGCACGGCCTCCAACAAGCATAACCATGCGGTTGTAGTACAGCTCGAGCACCTCTGCGGCCGAGCCAACCCCGAGCTTGATCTGGCGGAAGTAGTCCACGTCCAGCGTGCCTGTGGAGCTCTTGCGCTCCTTGAGAGCGTCGTAGTTGAAGTCACGCGGAACGACGCGGTAGCCAACCTTGTTGAGAAACTCGGTCTCGAGCAGGTTGAGCTCCATCAAATTCACCCCGCCAACCTTGGCGTAGTGGCTGTTGGAGCAGAACGAGTCGCACAGCGCCTTGGACGCAACGGTGGTCGCCGTTAGCAAAAACCTGTGCACCGTGAGCGAGTTGACGGCGAAAATAGGGTAACACAGCGTGAGAAGGTCAATGTAATAAATGGAGGTGATGAGAACAGAATTCTCAAGCGAAGAGTACTGCGACAGCCGCGACATGTAGGAAAACAGCGAGATTTGGGGCGGCGACCGCGAGTGGAACCGCGTGAGGTTTTGATGGGTGAGGTAATTCACGTCCACGTTGGCCTGGTTGTCGTTGATTTTGATCAAAAACGACAGCATTCTAGAAATAATCACAATGAGGTCATCTTTCGGACAGTCGATGAAGCGCGCCGGCAGCTGTCTATAGTTTGTCGGCGTTGGCGGTGGCGGCGGTATCACGATCTGGGCTCGTGAAGCGTTGTGCGGATCGTGCACGTTCATTTTCGGTTCGCTATAGGTACATATATGCAATGGCAAGGCCGGTTGTTCGGCTAGTTGGTGTGGGTGTAAGGGTTATTTCATGACACGCTCGGCACGCAAAACAACGTTGTTTTGATACAGAGAGCGAGCCGTGAGGAGTCTAGATAAAGTGCACTGCACTGCACTGCACTAATAACTGACAGCGTCCAAACCGCAACTGCTGGTCACGTGATGCGTGGGATGTGAGGAGCCTGGTGGGATCCGTTGCGTTCAATGGGTGTGGCGAACCTGATGGATGTGTTGTTGAAACAGCATTTCAGCAACGTGCTCAGTTTTGTGAGGAAAAAAAACAACAAGGGGAGGAAGAAGAGGAAAAAAAAAAGTACCAAGAAAAACTTTTGCTTACGTCAGTGCTTATGTCAGCAGGAGACAGTTTTTTTTCGTCTGTCGAAGAAAAGTTAAAAAAAAAAAAAACCTCGTCAACTTTTCCCCCTTCTTCAACTAGACACATCCAACAACCCATCCCCTCCCCCCTCCCCACCCCATGTTCATCCACAGCTCGTCGCTGAGACTCGGCACATTGCACACGCTTGCCCCGCTGGCCGCGCACGCCCCGCGGGCTGCGCTCGTTCCGCTCGCTTCGCTCGCCCGCCGCGGGCTCGCGACAGCATCAACCTCCAGCAACTTCCCAAACGCCGGAACCCCCCCATCATACACACTGGCAACACTGCGGTCGTTCCCATCGCTCGAGCCACACGCGATGTTCCCCGTGCACAACAAATTCCTCAACGTTCCCCTCAGAAGAGACATTCTGTGGCTCGCAGTGGTGATGGAGCTCGACAACAGAAGAGTCGGAGCATCCAATCCGCCCGGAAGATCCGACCACAAGTTCTCAAGAAGAAAACTCGCGCCCCAGAAAGGTACCGGTAGAGCCAGAGTCGGTGACGGAAACTCTCCGATCCGCCATCGCGGTGCTTATGCGCTTGCTAGAACTGCTCCAAACGACTTTTCTACAACTCTTCCTCGCAAAGTTTACTCTCTCGCATACAGAACCGCGCTCAGTAGCGCGTACAAGCAGGGAAAGCTGTTTGTTGTGGGCGAGGACGCTGTTTTCGCACAGGAGTACAAGAATGAGACATCCAAAGAGGTGAAGCTGAGAGCCGGTGACAAATACGGGCTCGAGATTGTCACTTCGGACTTCCATGCTGTGGGCAGATTTTTGAAACACCACAGTTTTGAGAATCTGAATGTGCTTTTCGTTCCAAACGATTACGACAGCACGGCGAACCTCACGGCCGCGGTGCGTGCTTACCCAAGCAGCCGTGTCAGGATCCTCAGAAAGGAGGACATTGAGGTGCGGGACCTTCTCAAGGCCGACCGGATCGTGATGGAGAAGGATGTGTTGGTTTACTTTGCGTCCCTTCTTACGAGTCACGTGGCGCTGTGAAGCCCCATGCCATGTAAATAACCGACAATTCTGTAAGCGTTCACTGGGTATATAGAACAATGCAGTTGACTGAATTGAAACCTGTTTGGTGTAGTTTGTTTTTTAGGGGGGGTGAAATTTGAGGGTTGTTTTTTTGTGCGCATCACGTGATGCGGACGAGGGCTGTGACCGCGGAGCACCCCTCACACCTAGGAACCGTCGAAAAATTTTCCCCGCGAAAACTGGGACGGTCTTGTGGGCCGCGGGCTTTTGCCCGTGCTGGCCGCGTGGCCAGCGGCCGCCCGCCCGTGAGCGCTCGCACGCGCCCCGCGGCGCCAGCACTTTTCGCGAAAAATACCAGTAGTTGCAAAATTGGTGAAAAAAAAAGTGAATTTTGGTTTTAATATACAAGTGCACTAGAAAAGACTTGATACTCAGACATCTTTATAGTCAATCAAGCACTAGAAAGTATAACCAAGTCAAAATGGGTTTAGTTGTTCAGGAGTCTGGTTCGTTCCAGCACATTTTGCGGTATGTTTGAGAGATTACACAGCGTTGAAATACAAGCACGTTATACTAACACACCACCACAGTCTGTTGAACACCAACGTTGACGGTAGAATCAAGATCATGTACGCTCTGACCACCATCAGAGGTGTCGGTAGAAGATACGCCAACTTGATCTGCAAGAAGGCCGATGTCGACCTCACCAAGAGAGCTGGTGAGTTGACCCAAGAAGAACTTGAGAGAGTGGTCACCATCATGCAAAACCCAACCCAATACAAGATTCCAGCCTGGTTCTTGAACAGACAAGCCGACATTGTTGACGGTAAGGACTACCACGTCTTGGCTAACAACATGGAATCCAAGCTCAGAGAGGACTTGGAGAGACTCAAGAGAATGAGAGCCCACCGTGGTTTGAGACACTCTTGGAGATTGAGAGTCAGAGGTCAACACACCAAGACCACTGGTAGAAGAGGTAAGGTTGCTGGTCCTTAAATTTACAATCGCTGATTTTATCCAATATGTATCGATTATAAGTTTAGGTGGCTTTCAAATAATGAAACGCTTTCTTTTGAGTATATCTAGCAAGGCATCAACCAACAGGAAGTATTTAGCTAATAATACAACCAAAGTTTACATCAAGGAGCCTAGCCATACGAGCGAAGCGAGCATGGCTAGTAACAATCTATTCTCCATCCGGTAATCTATCTTTTCCCCCCCTAGTAACTCACCCACCTCACTGCTTTCTTGCTTATGTAATCTCGGCTACTTCTGCTTACATAATCTTTCTCGTAATGTGTTGGTATATATTATTGTTACATGACTGTTGTACATTTACTTATGCTCCGTTAACGGTTCTCTTTAAACTCAGCAGATTCTCGACACACTCAATGTCGCTGCGGTCCTCTTTCTTGGCCCCGGTTTTCACCGCCACGGCGTTGTTTTTCACGTTTGTAGAGTCCTTAAACACGTTTCCCAGTGCCTTGTTTGCAGCAGCTCCAGAGCCACCGCGCACATTCAAACGCATTGTAGGTTTTTGTCTCTTTGTCATGCTCTGCATTGGAGTCATGAGGCCCATTTCGCTGGCTCTAAACTTGAACGTCATTGACGAGGAAGTCTGTTGGGGCGTGGCAGCTGCGAAAGAAAGGTCTCTTTTCTGAGGAGTCTTCATTGGTGTGACAAACACTCCTTTTGGAGGCAGCTGTTGAGACATGGGGTGTGACGACGACGACAACGACACCCCCTGTTGATTGTGTGAAGAATCTGGCAAGATCTCAGGCGACGGCGACGATGAAGGCGACGAATCGGTGAGGTTGTCGTGGGTTTTCGGGTTGTCGTTTTCGTCATTGGCAGCAGGCACGGGTGGTGTATCGTTTAGCGTGGTATTTGCCGAGCTGCTGATGCTTTCGAGTTCCTCGGCCGACATGAGCTGTTGGTCGAGATCGTGACGTTCTGGGATGTTGAGAACAATCTCCTTGATGTTCTGGTTGTTTTTGCGCAGCGATTGTCTCTTGTTTTGGAACCAGATCTGCACAGCTTTCTCCGTCATGTCCACCTTGGCTGCAATCTCGAGTCTGCGCATTTTGTTTGGGGTGTTACCCTTCTCGAACTCGGCCTGGAGAATCGCCAACTCTGTTGGCGAGGTTCTTCTGCGTTTTCTTCTTGCTAGTCTTGCGTTGTCAATGTCTGGTTCGGACGAGAGAAACGTGGCTTGCGAGTGCGAGATGAATGCAAAACTTTTGCTCTCGGAAGGCGGAGTTGAATGCGGGGTATTTTTCAGGGGTGTCTTATCCTTAAAGGGGGTGTACAAGGACTGCGACTGTTGCGGCTGCTGCGAAGCGGCCGGCGATGGCGGGACAAAGTGTGGCGGAGGAGGCGGTCTCGCTGACGGAGTCGAGTGGGTGAACATTGGCGGCGGAGGCGGCAGAACGTGGTGGCTGACCGGGGTGAGTGGCACGAACGAGGAGTTTGGCGTGATGGAGGTGTTTTGCGCAGCACCAGAGTGGTGGTGGTGATGGTGGTGTTGGTGGTGCTCGGCGGAGAGCGAGGGAAACGTGGTCTGCGGAAACGAGTTGGACCGTTTAAAGCCCGGACTCGAGGTTAGGTTCTCGATCGAAGGAAGCACGAGTTTGCGGGGCGGAGTGTTGGTGAGCGAGTTGGCGCGGTCGCTCGGAGACCGGTTGAGGATGGATGAGAGCGGTGGCAGGCGCGTCTGGTGCGGCCGGGCCGGCGAGGGCTCGCTGTTGGATCTGTTGACTCTGGTAACGTCCACCGACATGTCAGTTGTGTGAGCGAATGAAGATGGTGGAGTGTGTGGGTTTTTTGCAAGTCGACACGTAATATATGCGTGTAACTAAAAAAATTTGGGGACGCTGCAGTTTATATACAAGTCATTCTCGTTTCCGCAAACACAACTCTGTCTGGTCTCCTGTCAAGCCTGGAGAAGGTGAAGCGCACACTCTTGAGATGCGTATAATTTAGAGTTGGTTCGCTATCGAATTAGGCAACTCGCCTGCGCCATGCAGAACCATTTCCATTCACACCTTCCCGATTCGGCACACTTAGCTCTCGAACCGTGTTTAATGACCGGCCTGTCCATTGTTTCTAGCCCTGGAAACACAGGAATGCGTGTTCTCCGGAATGCACGACAGGGGCCCTCTGCGCGAGCACCTGCAGCCAGCGTTTTTTTTTCAGTTATTGAGAGCGCGTATGTAAACACAGAAACGTAAACAAAGGGGCGCGTCTGCCGCCTCGGTACTGCTTTGCTCGTCCATACCGACACATGGGTAACACATTATTCGATAATGATGAGCCCATTTCAGGTTTTTCCACCGCCTCCTTCCCCCTCCCTCTCTCGCTCCCTTCTTCACTTCTCTCGCCCGCTAGCCCCTTCCCGCTTCTTGCAGCCCGCGTGTCTCCTCTGGCCCCCTTTTCACACGCGTCCCAGTTTGGAGAGAATCCAACGTCGCGGGGTCGCGCGTTCAGACACGTTATGAGTCTGAAACAGGATATTTTGGTGCCGAAAAAAAAAATTGTCGCTGCGCACAGCCCTGGCAGCGAAGGGGGGATGAAAGCACAGTCGCCACGCGGTTTACTGGATTGGGGGAAGTGATTGGCGTGGGATCTGCAGAGCGCGCGACTAGACGCTGCGGCGTCGGTCCGCGTCGGTCGACGCGTCTGGGTCGACCGACGCGTCGGTATCAAGCTCTTTTGACTTAGACGTTATCGACGCGGCAGCCCCCAAAAAGCAAGTAACTATAAGCGATTCACATCCAAAAACCGTCCCCCGAGACCGCCCGTCCCCGAAACCGCCCGACCCAACCAATCTCGGAATCCGTTTCTGTCTCTTCCTCCCCTCGCACTGCCCCATGGAGATAAAACCATGAAGTTATCGGTCGAATACGCCCTAGCTCGCCCCTCTCCAGCCCAGCTCCTCGGTGTCAAGCTCAACCGAACTGACCCGACCGATGAAACTTATCAGCAACCCCCCAAAAAAAGTTGTCCAAACCGTTGCGCGAATGAAAATGTTGCCTTTTTCGGAATCGCCTATTGTCTCCACTATCTTATCACCAACGAGCGATTTCCGCATTGAGAAATTTTTTGAATCTTGGTAGCAAAAACCGACTTGGGCCGCAATATGTGATAGATAAGCGGGGATGCGATTCCGAGCAAGTATAAGAAGCCTGTTGTGAGTCCTCCCTCATCCAAACAGCAGAATTCCACTCGTTCTTCAACCACAAACTTACAACCACTCACAATGTCTACTGCCGAGCTTCTGCAAAACATCAAGGCCGGAAACATCCACAAGAAGGTGATGCCTTCGGCCTACAACGAGCAAATCAAGCCAATTCTCGACACCCTCGAGAACGTTGACATCTCTGTCGAGTTTGAACCGGCAAAACACCTGGCTTTTTCGCCAGAACATCTCTCCACCGTCAAAAGAACCACTATGGAAGAGCTTGGATCCACCTCTCCAGACCAGATCTCCGAGATCGGCGTCTCGGCTCCTTTCCCCCTCTTCACCGACGAGGCTGTTGAAATCATGAGAAAAGAGATCCTCAGAGAAGAAGTGTTTGTCAACTGGGGAAGATTCTCGCACCTCTCCACCTCCGGAATCGACTGCGTCCTCAGAGGTTACGCCAAGTACACCTGTCCGTTCACATATGCTGCCTGGACCCACCCAGACACCGTGGCAGCTGTTTCCGCCATGGCCGGTGTCGAACTCGAAGTTATCATGGATTACGAGGTGGCTCACGTCAATGTGGCGATGAAAACAGAGGACGAGGCCCTCAACCAGCAACTCAGTGCCAAGAGAAGATCCTCTCTCGGTAATAAAAACGACGACGACGTCCCAGCAGTTGTCGGATGGCACAACGACTCGTATCCGTTCGTCTGCGTCCTCATGCTCTCAGACACCACAAACATGATCGGAGGCGAGACCTTGATCAAAACCGGGTCCGGAGAAGTGGTGCCTGCGGCTGGCCCTGCAAAAGGTAAAGCCACCGTTCTCCAAGGCAGAAAACTGCTCCATCTCGCCTCTCTCCCGCTCGGATTCACAGAAAGAATCACCGCCGTCACCTCGTACAGAGCCAAGGACTCCACAAAGCCAGAAACGTCTGTTCTTTCCACCGTCAAGCCAGAAACAAACTTTGGCTCCATCTACGACGAATTCTACCCAGATTGGATCTCTTACAGAATGGATGTGATCGCCGATAGAGCAAATGCCATCAAACAACACTTTGTCAAGGCCCAGGAAAATAAGGAACAGTTTGACAAAGAAGCGGCATTTGCAAAACTCAAGGAACTGGAGTCCTATCTGACGAAAACATGGAAGGAAATGGAGGTTACTAAAGAAGAACTAGACACTCATTTGTAAATTTACTTTATATTCAATCGCTGCGCAGCTTTTTTTACTTCTTCTACTTTCATTAATCTCATCATGATTTCTCTCTTCTCTAACAAAATCTCACATACAAAAAACACACATAATTAAAAAAAAAAATAAAAAAGGAAAACACACACATAAATTTCAAATAAACTTGACAAAAAAAAAACACCACCTAAAGTCAATAATAATGTTGTTATGAAAAATTCCTCCATGAAAACCATAATAATCCCCGTCATTATTCCTTTCTCCGGTGACCTTGATAATAACCTTGCAACCAATAATATCCCACCAAACGATTCCTTTGCTTCTATAATTCTATCTTTTTCTTGTGAACTTTTTTTATCTTCTAATTTTTATTGATCCCTGTTCGATCATAACCAATATGCTTTTGTGGATGCTGCTGTTGCTTGCACATCCAAATCCGAGTCTTGTAAATCCTGAACAATTCTTTCACCAAATCTCTGAAATCAATCCGGGCGCTGGAATTATAATAAAAAGTCAGCTTTCTTCTGTCCCATTGATACTCCGCATCGGTGATTTGCATAACCAATCCGTGCGACTTCACCTTGAGCTGACAAACATTGCGAGACTTCTCCTCGTCAGATTTTTTCAGCAACAATTGCGCAACTTCGTTTGGATATGCAAACCGAACAATAGGTTTCGGAAAGTGTAAAGCAGGATGTTTCTCAGTCAACTCTTGATTCAACGCAGCCTGCTGATCTTGAAACTGCTTCAACTTCAACAACCGCGCCTCGTCAATAGAAACTTCTAACTTCACAACTTTCCCCAAGTCCCTACCCCGATCAGCCTCCACTATAACAAGTTCACCCAACTTCAAGTTGTGTGTCATTCTTTGGTTTTCTGGAGGTAGATAAAAAACGTCCAGGCGACCGCCTTTGAAACACACAAGAACAAGCTTGACTCCAGGCAATCCGCCTCCTGGGAACCTTGGCAACTGCTGGTTATTAAGATTCTCCAGCACTTTGGATAAATTCAGAGATTCTGGCGATGGGGAGGTGAAGTACACATCGGCTTCCTTATAAGCCTGGACATATTGGTCTTGGTAGTTGAGTAGATTAAGATTGTTGAATTGATTCAAGAGTTGCGAGCTTTGAGAGCCCTGTTGTTGCGTAGATTGTTCTTGCTGTTGAGCAGATTGCTGTTGCTGTTGTTGTTCCTGTTGAAGTTGTTGCTGTTGTTGTTGCTGTTGTTGTTGTTGTTGTTGTTGTTGTTGTTGTTGTTGTTGTTGTTGCTGCTGCTGATGATGATGATGAGCCTCATTCTCAAAAGCTCTCACATAATCAAGCGGAGGAGCACTGGGTGCCACAGGAAATGATGCAGACGTCGAATTCCGCTGCTGCTGCTGAAACCCAGAAAGCAGCTGTGGACCCACGGCAGTATTGGTCGTGTTGGAGGTCCGCGCACTGGCTGGGATACCCGAAGCGTTCACTGTAGTAGCAGACACTGGCGGAATAATGCCAGAGCCCAACGCTGGGTCGTAAGAGTACCGTCTCAAGGCAGCATAGTCCGCGATGGGAGGAGACTGCCAGCTGCTTCCCACTGGCAGCTGCGGAGGTGAGTTTTGACCAACCACTGGGTAGCTAAGAATCGGTGAGCCTGCAGATCCGATCGAAGACCGGTGGTCATCCACGTTCCAGATGCTACCGGTGGATGGTCTGCTGGTTGCTGTGGTAAACTCGCCAACGTAGGAAGTTCTCCTAGAGCCATTGGCACCATTCAAATCGACGCCATTGCTGATTGGGGCCACGTTCGGGAACCCAGGGCCGCCTGCCAGCGAGTTTGCTGAGGGCGGGTTAAAGAGGTTAGCGTATGGCGACAGCGGCGACAGCAGGTGGTCACGAGGCTGCGACGAAGGGGACGGCGGCTTGGGAAGGTACTGGGTGTTTTGGGGCGTCGAATTTGAGGCACTGGCACTTGCTGTGCTCCAAAGAGAAGAGTTTATTTCAAACGGGTTGACAAAGAGCCCTGCAGTGTTGCCAATGGTGTTGCCGTTGGAATGTGGCGGGACCGGGTTATTTGGATGCACGGTGGCGTTGGCATTAGGCGCCCCCACACTCGCACGTGGGCCCGAGAGACTTGCTAGCGGGTTGTGGGTGCCATGGTGGAAGCTGCTGCCAATGGTGGAAGCCGTGTCTTTATCGGAAAGCGTCTGGTTATCCATCTCGCTGATATAGGAAAGAACCGAGTTCAAATTGTTGAACGAAAGGTCATAATCGCCCGGAGACGAGAAAGTATTGGACACGTTTGACTCGAGCGAGAGAGATGATCTGGCGGATTCGGAGTCTGTGTTGTTGTTGGCGTTGCTGATCTGTTGCTGGCGTGAGGCGGGGAGGCTGCGCTGGCTGTGGAGGCTGAGGCTGTTATGGCTGTGATGGTTTTGCTGGTTCTGCTGGTTCTGCTGGTTCTGAAGGGGCGCTAAGTTGTTCACAGAGCCGGACATATCACTAGAAGAGTGTGAGGCTGCAAACAAGTCAAACAAAGAGATGAAAACAAGGAAAAAGACAATTAAAAAAGAGGGAAAAAAAAGGATGGCAAAAAGTTGCCAAGGGGAATTTGTGTCACTGGCCCGATTCGCGGGGGATTTGTGGGGCGGCGGTGCCAAACAAGCGGTGGCGCGGCGCGGCGAATATTTGTCCAAATGGAATTACTGGGGGTAAGAACCAGAAGCTGTAAGCTAAAAAACAAGAGCAAGGTGGTGAGTCACAAAAACACACTTGGTGGATTGCCATCCCCCATCCCCCCTTTTATATAAGTTCACCCACGATCTGGCCATGAGGGCCAAGCGTGCGCCCAGGGCAAACTAAACCGCCTACTAGTCGCGAACCGGAAATCGCGTGCTGCTAAGATTGCTGTCTACGCTTGCTGGCGTCAGCGAAAAATACCGGGTCGTGCCATTTCCGGCAGTTTGCGGGGACAAACACGCCAGAACAGCTCCCCACTTGTGGAACCAAACTCAAACCTTGCACACTGTGCAGAGTGGAGAAAACAAAACCTGACTTGATGTCACCTTACACGAGCGGAAATAAAAATGCATATATATGTATATATGTGTTTACGTAAGCACATCAACAACTCCATTGCGCCTCACACCACACTGCTGAAATTCCTACACCCACGAGTCTGTCTAGACCGCGCGGCCAGCACAGAGTTTTCCTTGCCCGGATCGTCGCTGGCAGACGACACCGCAGACGTGCTGGGCAGCGCGTGCTCCAGCAGTTGCGCAGAGAGAGCGTTACGTTTCTGATCAAGCAGGTCCGCCAGTTCGAGACGGTGGCTGTCGCGGCTTGCCGCCAGTTCTGCCAGCAACCGTGTCTTTTGTGCCTCTATCTGTGCAAACTCCGCGCGCAGAAGCTGCGCACGCGACGCGTAGCCTTGCAATTGAAGCCTTAGTTGGTCACGATCTTGCTCCAGCTCTGCAATCTCGGCCTCGAGCGTTTTTTTCTTTTCAGCCCCGGCTGCATCTTCGCGCTGTTGCGCGTGCAAGGATGTTTCGAGCTCCCCGAGACGGGCTAGAATGGTGTCGAGCTTGGTTGAGTCTGCGCCTGTGCTTTCAGGCTGCGTAAGCTGTAGTTGTGTGATCTGATGCGTGAGATGTTGTTCCAGTTGCTGTCCCTGTTGGGTGAGCTGCTGCTCCAGACGCGAGTAAACCTCTGTGTCTTTCTCCGGGTCCACCGTCTCGTTGAACCGCGTCAGATTATCATTCAGCGTCACGAGACTTTGATTGTTGTTCTTGGACCGGAATTTCAGATCGTTCAACAGTGTCTTGATGTCGTTGAGGTCCTCGCTTATGCGCATATTGAGAGAGATCGGCAACGGTTTGGGGGTTCCCTGCACAAATTTGGAAATGTTGGTGCTCGAAGGCGACCGTTTAATTGGTGACTGCACTCCGTCGGCCACTGTAGCGTTTTCAGACATGTTGGAACGTAATTCGGTCTACTCTGTAAAAGATAAACAAAAACAAGCTTAGTCTTTTTTGTTTTTTTTTTTTCACCTCTTTGAGATCCAGGCTGTGTATGGGGAAATTTTCCAGTGATCTTCATGTTGCCAAAACTTAATTGTATACAACCCTAAAAAACCCTCTTCAACTAACCATGAAGACGTATTTTGCTGTGCTATGGCTTGCATTGGCCTCGATGGCACTTGCTAACACTGAGACGTTTGTTTTTGACCGTGCAGTGGAACATGTTGACACTTTCCCTTATGACGGTGCATTCAGGGCCACTCAAGGCCTCAATCTTCTCCAAGCATCGCTGCCTCCTCTCGTGAAAACCGCGCCTTTGGCCAACAAAAACAGAGACACCATTCTTGTCGACATGTCACAGCTGCATCCAGACGCGAGTTTTTTCATCAAACTGTGCTGGTGCGCAACGCACCCGGTGGACATAACGCTGTCGCAGCGCGGACCAGACCTGCTGGCGATTTCCGTGGCTCCGGACTACTATGCGATCGATTCTGAAGCGACAGAGCGGTTGTTGGGGGAAATTCCGCTGCAATTGCACGTGCTTCCGTTTGACGGGGCTGGTGGTTTTGTTCCAGCTGAGTTTGTGCGTTTGGGCTCGTTTGTTGTTGCTTTGGCTGTGGGGGCCATTGGAGTATCTGGTGCCATTTACTCAGAGTACTTCTGATTATGTAAGCAGGCGTTTACCCGGCCTGAGAGGTTTCATAAATTTTTCCTCTCCTCCTGTGGATTTTCATCTGTTTTTTTTTTTTTTTTCTTGGGGGCTAAGGAGGAGGAGGAAAAAAAAAAAAAAAGAAGGCGGGTTCCGGTGTCAACGCAAACACCCAGCTCAAAGACCCAAGACGCAAACCCAATCACGTGCCACGCACCATGAACCAGGACGACAACCCTAACACAGATCCTGTGCTGAAATCCGCAGGTCAGCCGCCCGCTGAACCGGTTCTCAGGCCCGGATCGCAAACATCGGGCGCAGTAACAACAAAGACAGCGTTGCCTTCTTCAACACAGCCTGAATTGGTGGAGTCAAAAAAGTTGGGAGATGGCAATGAAGTTGGTGCTGGCAGTGCTGGCAGTGCTGGTGTTGCGGCCGGTTTACTCCACTCTTACGGGGCCGGGAATTACTATTCGTCCTCCACATCCAGTCTACGAGACAACGAGGGCGGCACGAAAAGCGGCACACAAGGTGAGGAGGACGTTGCCGCTACCACGGAGGCTGCTGCTGCTGCGGCAGCGGCGGCAGCCGAGTCGAAGTTTATGATGCCGTCTATTTATCCGTTTACACAGCAGCAGAACCAGCTTGGCCCCGGATCGGGCCCCGGTCCACAACAAGATAATCCTCTTTTCACGCTGGCGAACTCTGTTCCGTACCAGGCGCTGACCAAAGAGGAGAAAACGTCACAGATTGCGCAGGAATGGTCGCGGAAAGCGGCCGATATGGCTTTACAGAAGCAGCAATCGCAGGAGAACGGTTCTCGGAGCAGCAACGGGGGGCTTCCATCGCCTCCGGCTAATTTCTCCTCTCCAGGACCCGGTGCGGGTGTGAAAAAACAGCCCCGGACGTTCAATTGCCCGTTCCCCGACTGCGACAAGACGTTTTCCCGGAAAATGAACCTCAACTCACACTATCAGTCGACGCACGAGCACAAGAAGCCGTTTGAATGCTCGATTTGTAAGCAGACGTTTGCACGCCACAGCGACAGAAGACGGCACGAGACGAACCAGCACAACCAGCAGGGTGGATTTGTGTGTGGTGGGATCATGAAGAGCGGCCAGGAATGGGGCTGTGGTAAGAATTTCAAGCGTAAGGACGGTCTATCTGCTCACTGGCGTTCGCAAAAGGCGAAAAAGAAGTGTTTGAAGCATATGATTGGGGGGGAATTAGAGATGTTGTTGAAGTGAAGACGGCTACGGGCGCAGCGAGGAGAGACTGAGGGGACAGGAATGACCAGGAGGTGTCACAACGAGCGAGGTTGTTGCGATTGTATTTGCTTATACTGTTTGTACTATATCAATGGGCGGCGGACGCTCAACGACTAACGACGAGATAATGTAGAAGACGCGTCGATCGACGCGGCCTGCATTGCCATGCATTGGCCTGCGTCGATTGGTAGCCACCAGTCGGACCAAGAAAGGGTGCACTGGGAATGTGTTTGGCCAGATAAGAAGGGGGGAGGGGGAGGGAGAGTAGGTGACTATTATGGTGGTAGCAGGGTGTATTTTGGGCCATTGACCAACACAAATCGGCTGTGTTTCACCATACTCTGGTTGTTGGTTGTCAATTGGAGGTGTCCCTTGCCTGCTCCGGTCAGCAAGTCTCGACAATGTCAGAGACTTCAACTCGTACATTCCGCATTCATTCTGTCGTCTGTTACCCGCTTTACTCGCTCGGCTCGCTTGGCCTGCTCGGCTCGTTGGAGTTGCCGTTGTTCGTCTCGCTTCTCTGTGCGGCTCATAAGCGATAAAAGATTTTTTGAAATTCAAATTGGAAAATGAGAATGTCCCCCTTCTTCACGTCCACCACGCACAACGCCCGCTGTCATCCGCCCTCATGAGACTCGCAATTGTCATCTCGGTGCTTCCGCTGCTCGCAAGGGCTGCGAAAATCCAGCCATACCCAAAAACGGACCTGGACCTGCCGAATTTAACCCCGTACTCCAGCCAGGACGAAATCCAAATCAGATGCAATGCTAGACACATCGACAACGGCGAGCACCTATTCAACCAGGACGGCAGCATTGTCTACACGTCGTTCCCCGCGTGCCAGGAGACCAACAAGCCGCTCTCGTTGCTGTACGGAACCGACCAGGAGGTGAAGTGCACGCTCAGGTTTGACGACGAGCTGTACCATCTTTTCCAGCTATACCTGCACAACGACGTTCCGTTTTCGTGCCAATTGGACGTGCGGCCCAACAGCGGTGTTAGTGTTCCCCTGAACTTCCAACTACGTGGAATGGTGGACCAATCGCACTTTGACGTTGATCCAAACCTGAATGTGTTCCTTCTCGCAAAGAACCCTGGCGAGCTGGTGTCGGGAACCGCGTGGTCGAGCTCGGGAAACACCACCAAGGTGATCATTGGCGACAAGGTGGAGTTTTCGTTCAACATCAAGTGGCTCACGGGCTTAAAGCCTGAGGTTTCAGAGTCCAACGTGCTGTTCTACAAGCTCGGCAGTCTCACAGACCGGTTCCAGCTCGCAGCCTACAGCGTTGGTTTCCTTGTCTTTGGGTTTGTGCTCTCAATTGTGCTGAGTTACAAGCGGATCTCGAAAAAAATACAGCTCAACGAGCTCAGCAAAGTGGACTAAGTAAGCATTACGTAATTGAATTCTATTTGATTTTCTTCACCAGCAGCGAAAGCAGCTCCCGCAACTCGCCAGCCGACTGGCTCAGGAACCTGTCGGTCAGATGCTCCACAAACAGCGGACGAACTCCCTCGCGGAGCTGCTCGTTGTCCCTGTTCTTCGTGGCCCACGCCTGGTACGTACGGACCGCGTTCTGTAGCACTGGGACAAACTCCGCGTCGTCCACCGTCAGATAGCGCAGCGGCAGAGCCAGTTGCAAAACAACAACCTTGTCTGCAGACCCAAACTCCTCCCCGAGCCACCCAATCACGTGGTTGCACAGGTACGGTCTGTCGAGCGTGTCAAACTTGTCGATCAGCGACAGCACGGCCGAAGCAAACGACCACGCCCTCGCGAACCGGTCGTCGTGGAACTTGACGTTCTTCAGCAAAGACGCCGCTGCAACGTCGAAAATGGCAATCACCAGGTCGCCGCGCAAAACAGGATTCGTCTCAATCGACCCGAGCGTGCTCAGATTCAACTCCGGCAGTCCGTTCAGCTCCTCGTTCAGCTCGTTGTCTGGAATAAGACTCACCATGTTGTCTCCTTCAAAACTGCCTCCCTCGTTCTTTTTGAGATCCTCGAGCTGCTGCTTCTCGGAAATCAAGTTCAACAGCTTCCGGCGCAGTAACAGCTTTGACAAATACGTCAGCTCAAGCTTCAGAAATTCAACCCAAACCTCTTCGTTTCCCGCGTTGAACCGCACACATCTCTTGAACAGATTGCGCGCAGACTTGACGTTTTTGTTCTGGTCAAACTCGTATTTGGCAGCAGAAAGCCACACGTTGATGTTGGTTGGTTGTAATTGCAGCAGCTTCGAATACACACTGTAAATCACCTTCACAGACCCGTTTTTCTTGGCAAACCTCAAGTATGCCGCCCACAGGTTCAAGTCCTTGGGAAACTTGTTCACTCCTCTCTCAAAGATGAAAAACACTCTCCGTTGTGAAGACCAGTCGGAAATCGATGGTTTTGTGTCGATGATCGGCTTCATCCGGTTGTACCGTTTTCTTCTTAGCTTTTCGAGATTCTTCTCAAACTTCACGTAAATCAGATAGTCCGTTGGCTTGGACCCTCTGCCTGCTATCCTGTGCTCAAAATCTGTTCTTCTTCTCATAATCATGGTGATTTCCTTTCTGCTGAATAGTTTTTTCCTCTCCAGGTCCTGCAGTTCCGGAACGGACTGTTCCAGGAAGTATCTCACTTTCTCTGCCATGTTGGGGTTATTTGATGTGAACAGGCAAACTAATAAGACTAATCAGACTAATCAGATTGATTTAAAACTAGTTTAAACTGAAAAATTTGTATAAAAAAATTATTTTGAAATATTTTTTTTTTTTTTTTTTTTTTACCGTTCTTGTCACTTTGTTCTTTTAATAGCGAATTTTTTAAACTTAAAAATACATATAATACACAAGTTCATCATCATCTACACAGCATTGCACCACTTCTGTTGCACAAAGAAATCATAGATCTTTGCAGTCTTGCTGGGATCAATCTTGAGTAAGTCCTTGGCAACTTTCCTCTTCAAAATACCCCCCGTGCGGAGTAACTCTCTGAATAAAGTTTCCTTGATCGCAAGATAAGGCTTGGGAAGAATTCTCAAACTCGAACACAACATCCTCTCCTCCTCGGATAATAGATCATAATCTACAGCCTGACTGATGTCCAGAGGATGGTTGCTCTTCTTCTTACTGTTGGCATCCATAGACGGTGTCTGGTGTCTCGAGTTTGTACGAACAGAGTTCAAAGTATGTCTCTCTCTCACCGACGAAAATGGAACAGCAGCAGACAACGCCATCGAGCTTCTGGAAAGTCGACTAATCTTGTCCTTTTCATACTTGAGTCCACTTTCAAATGACGTAATCCCATTTCTTCTCCACTCTTGCAACTGCTGGATCTTGTTTCTAATCTTGAGCTCGTTTAACATGTCGTCAGTAAACTCCTTGAAATCCTCGGGAGTCATCACACGCGCAAACGCCTTCAACTTGTTGTAAAGCTCGCGCTCCTCCTTGGTGCGCTTCTTGTCAATGGCGATGTTGTTCCTGTAATCTAGCAGGTTGTTCTTGAGCATCAGTCTCTTTCTCTCGGCTCTCAGCGTGAGTTTCGAGTTGTAAATATCCAAAATCGTTAGTTTCAATTCAATGTCTTGTTCAGACTCGTCCGCTTCAAAAACCATGTCCTGAACCACCTTCTCAGCCTCGTCCTCCGCCTCTTCCTCAAACTCCAGTCTACCAGGCATGTACTTCTGCAGGTCTGAACAGAGCGGTTTAGAAGTGAGCATCTTCTTTGGCGGCGGCAGCGGCAGATTCTTGCGCGATTCAAGTCTCAATTTGCGTTTCCTCAAAAACTCAGACGTGGTCACCTCCTCAAAAGTCTTGTTCAAATCAGGAATCGGATAGTACGGCGAATTGATGTAGTATTGTTCATAATGCTTGCCCACCTCCTCTTTCGATCTCCCGCCAATGAAGTCTGATATATCTTGCCAATTCCCCAGTCCGAGGGTCTCGGCACCTTCAACCAAGAGCAGCTCCTCGTCTGCTCCCCAGTCTTCATCAAATATAGGATACTGGTGCTGTTCAATCACCTTATAATCGTGGTGAGGCTTGTGTTTGCCAGAGCTTTCGCCCTTAGCAAAACATGGCACACACAGATCATAGTCTGTGCAAACTGCACACCGTATCCTGACTCTCCTGGTGCAATCTGAGGAGCATACATCACAATGAAATTTTGCCATTTAGATGTGAGTGGTGAGATGATGATATTTTTCTTCTCTGTATTCTGGCTGTGCAAGTTACACCGCCTTGGTGACACAGTAGTGGTTGAGTTTTGCCCTTGAAACTCGTGGCAAATAACAGTTAGGATGTGCTGTCAAGATCCAATTCCACCTGCTGTTTGTGGCATGTAGAATTGACACGGCCACTTTACTCTTTTAAAAGTCACTGAAAAACCACCGGCTGCGCCCTTTTCGGTTTGCCATATGTGCCCAATCTATGGGGGAGCCTTGCCTCATAGTACGCTTTTTTTTTTTATCGCTTGTGTTTTTTCTCTCGGTTCCATTCCCGAAAGGTCGACGCGTCCCGTGTAGGGTAACATTTTATTACGACAACTTTTTCTGTATTCCCTTCACGTGATTCTCACGAGGGTTGCACACCTCACACCAAAATGTCTGACTGCTGTCCTGTTTTTTCTTCCCCTGGTGGAAACTTCGCGCTCTCGCGGGACCCACCGCGCTCACCGGGGAAACCCAAAAAAATTCGCTGCCGGCACCGCCTACGTACCAGGCGAAGCTCGAGGCCCTCTGGAAGGTGAAAAATTTATTACCAAACCTCTCTTGGATATTGAAAGAAACAAAATTAAAGAGAGTTTGAGTTCTATCGATCAACGTCAGATTAACCTCTAGAACACAGACATCAACACAAAATGGTAGGTGGAGACAGAATAACAGCGTTGCAATAGACAGAAGTGATTAGGGCGGTCCCGCACATCGGAAAGCAAATAAGCGTGCTGCAATATACAACGACATACAAATTCAAGAAGATGACAGACCTTACAACGAAACTCACCAACAACGACCGAAGATGACGAACTGAAACACGCAGCAACCCTCAAATCACTCTTGTCTGTTGCAGGCTCCTCACGTGGGAATCATTTTACTAACACTGGCATTTGCCGTACTATAGGGTAGAGTTAGAACCAAGACCGTCAAGAGAGCCTCCAAGGTTCTCATCGAGAAGTACTATCCAAAGTTGACTTTGGACTTCGAAGTCAACAAGAGATTGACCTCCGAGATCGCTGAGATCCAGTCCAAGAGATTGAGAAACAAGATTGCTGGTTACACCACCCACTTGATGAAGAGAATTCAAAAGGGACCAGTTAGAGGTATCTCTTTCAAGCTCCAAGAGGAGGAGAGAGAGAGAAAGGACCAATACGTTCCAGAAGTTTCCGCTCTTGACCTTAAGAAGAACAAGGGTCAACTCCACATTGATGCTGACACTGACGAGCTGATCAAGTCTCTTGGCTTCAAGCTCCCATCCAGCGTCACCTCCGTGTCTGCCAACAGAGGTCCAAGAAGATACAGAAAGTAAATTACTTTTGATTTAGTTGATAATATTGCTTTTCTGTATAACGCTGAATCTTATCCATATTAACTAGATGTGTAACTTTGGTGTTGGTTTAATACTATATAATAATCAGGCCTAACGGTTAAAGTATAAAGTTTTCTAGCGAAGCTTGCAAAAAAAATTCAGCTAATTCATCTCGTACACTATCTTGCTGCAGTAATCTTTGAGTATCTCGGACCGTTTGTCCAGTTCTTGTCCGTGTTTCTCAAGATTCTCGGCAAAAACGTCCGCGTTGTTCACCAATTGCAAGAATCGTTTGTCCAACCTGAGCCGGATCAGGATAAGTTTTTGCATGAGCGACTCGTAATTTTTAGACATTGAAAGTGATTCGTTCACCCATTCTTTCAAGTCCAGCTTCAAAAAATCCAAAAGATTCCTTTCCTGGGAGGTCAAACGCGACACGCTTGACGACCCGAGTAGCTCCAAGTAGTTTTGTTCCTGTTCTCCTGGCAATTTTGTAAAGATGTTTTGAACATTTGGAATGTATTTTTCACGTGCTTTTGGAATCTGGGGAATTGTAAGTTCAACTTTTTTGTGCAACTCTGGCTCGACAAGATCCTTGGAAATGGGGATTTGAACAAGCTGGCTTTTCTGGAACTCGAGGAATCCAAGTGGTGCCGTTTCGAGTCCATCAAACTTGCGCCTTTTGGTGTTACAAGGAGTTGAAGTGGACGAGTTTGTGAAGCACGAAACCGAGTCTTCGTCCTTCAATTCGTTCGAGTTCAGTTTCGTTCCCACTGTAGCCGCAGTGGTGGCTGTTCCTGCTGTGGTCACGTACGCAAATGGATTAGTTGCGCCGTTATTTGGGGTTCTCGACTCGTCAGAGACATTGACAAAAAACTCGTTAAATTTGTTAGCGTGGCTTGCAATATCCAATGACCGTTTTTCCACCACTTTATTGGGTTTGGGAGTGATAAGAGGCTTGTTCGAGCCCCGGATGTCTTTGGATGGCAATGGTGTCTTTAATTGGCGAGCTTTGAAGCTGAAATTCCGTTCAGCAGACGAAGAAGGCTCCTCATTTTTGGTCACCGAAACTGGCTTTGCGTTCGGCGTCGAGGTCAATGGTGCTCCCAGATCTTTGGCCTCGATGGGCAGTTTGATTTTCTCCATTTTGAGTCTTCTTTGTGCTACGAAGTTAAACAAATTAGTGAGTAATTAGAAAAGGGAAAAAAGGGGGCAACTTTTTTTTTGTTTATTTGGCTGGGGATATAAATACTTTTTTGTCTCCCCCTTTTGTGATTTGGCTCTGCTTGTTTTTTATTTTCTTTTTGAAATTTGATATTTTTCTTACTTGATCGAACTACTTACTTATTTGCTAATGTATCCGTTCTCTCTCAGCCAATCAGAGACTTCCTTGGAGTCTCTCGCAATCCAGTTAGCTTTGCTCTTCACCTTCTCCAAAGATTGAGCCAATGACTTGTTGTACTCCTTGGTGTTTTTGTCCTTGAAGAAAGCCTCAATCTCATGATACTTCTCCATAGAGGTGAATCCATACGTGATGAGCTTCACAATGGTACCCATCATCGTGAGAGATGTTGGCACGTGAGTTGTCAGCGTATCCCAATTCTTGGTAGCCCAGTCGAAAAGGGTCTCAATACCAACCTTGTGGGAAGACATACCAGCAAGAGGAAGATAAATGTCCTGGAGTCTCACTGTGCCATCAAACAAGAGAGGGAACACCTTGGCCAAAAGTTCAGGGTCACGGAACCCACCGAGCGACGTCAACGCAGCAATCTTCTCGTCAGCTGACTGAGGAGACCGGTAGATGTCCAGCAGGGCATTGAACTCCTTCTCACCTCCGTGCGAGGCAATCGAGCTGAAGACAGTGTTTCTCAGGTTAGGGTGGATCGCAGACTTGTCGCCGTCCACAAATTGAGAGAAAAGCGACTTGCTGGTGGCAATAACCGTCTCGTCCTCTGCAGAATTGGCGGCAGCAAACAAGAGAGCCTTAAGTCTTTGATCCAGGAAAGACTCTTTTTCGGAAAAGGTCCAGCCGTTTTGGTGGCACTTCTCGGTGACCAGGCTTCCAACAAACTTCTTGAGTCCGTCCTTCACCTCCTCATCTTCGAAAATCCATGCAGATCTCACTGCAGAGATACGGCTCACAATCTCATCCCAAACAAAGAAAGACTCTTCCTCCTTCCAGCTGGACACCAGAGACAAAAGATTTGTGGTCTTGGAGTAACCAGCAACAGAAAGAGCACCTGCATCGGCAACCAATCCGATTCTGTCCTCCACTGAAAGCTTGCTTCCACTTGCTCCCAACAATGCCCATCTTTCTGGAGTATAGTTGACTCTGTAGACACCTGTGGTGTTACCATTCACTTTGAAAAAGTCTGAGCTCGTGACAGCATCGATCTCTGTTTCTCTAGATTCGAAAACAATATCCTCATTGACTCCCTTGTCTGTTCTCAGACCCAGGAACACTGGGTAAATTGTTTCGTCGTCCTCTGGCTTGACATCTCCTGTGGTGAGGTATCTGTGTTGTTCAACCTTCACCTTACCAGCAGACTCAGCGACGCTGACCAGTGGGAAACCAACCGACTTGGTCCAAACCTTCATGGTTCCGGCCACGTCTTTTCCTGAAACCTCGGTCAAAGAGTCCCACAAATCCTCAGTCTTCGCATTTCCATAGGAGTGCTTCTTCAAATAGAGAGAAACACCTTTGATGAAGTCTTCACGGCCCAACCAGTTGGCCAACATTCTCAGCACGGACGAACCCTTTTCGTACGAGATGGCATCGAAAATCTGATCGATTTCGTCGGCTCTCTGGATAGGAACCTCAATTGGGTGCGAGGATCTCAAGCTATCAAGGGCAAGAGCTTGTTGTAACGAATCTCCAACAAAGTTCTCCCAAACTTTCCAGTCTTTTTCGAAATGCTCAATACACAACCACGACATGTAAGTGGCAAAACTCTCGTTCAGCCACAAAGAGTCCCAGAAATCCATAGTACAGATGTTTCCAAACCATTGGTGGGCCAATTCGTGAGTGACAGTTTCGGAAACTCTCAGTTTTGTGGCAAGATTGGTAGTCTTCTCATCGTACATCAATGCAACCATACGGTAGGTGACCAAACCCCAGTTTTCCATAGCACCAGCACTGAAATCAGGGATACCCACCATATCCATTTTTGGCAGAGGGTACGGAATGTCAAACACTTCTTCGTACCATTCCAAGGCTTTAGCGGCAAGTTCAACAGAGTATCTTCCGTGCTGTTCATTTCCTGGGGTGGTGTAAACTCTGACAGGGATGTCTCTGAATTTGTAGTCTGACTCAATGTACGACAGCTCACCAACAATGAAGGCAACAAGATACGTGGACATAAGAGGAGTGTCTTCAAACACTGTCTTGACGAGAGTAGTGTTGCTAACCTCGGTCTCGCTCTTGACGTTCATGTTGGACAAAGCTGTGTACTTCTTGTCTGCAATCAAAGTAACTCCAAAGCTTGCCTTTAAGTTAGGCTCATCAAAAGATGGGAAAGCTCTTCTGCAATCGGTGGCCTCCATTTGGGTGGTGGCGAGATACTTTGTTTCTCCGTTTTCCTCGTAAGACGATCTGTAGAAACCAGCAAGCTTATCGTTCAAAATACCGTTGAACTTGATATACAAATCAACTTTCTCTCCTGCCTTGAGGACGTCTCCATCGAACTTAAATGTTTCAGTCTGGTCATCCTCGTTATGGGAAGTACTTGTTGGGGTGAGCTTTTTCTCGCCAACAGTGAGGCTTGTTTCGAGCAATTCGAGCTCCAAAACGTGCAAGGTGACAAAGTCAGACGTCTTTTTCACATCGAGAGTGATGGTGACTTCTCCCTTGTACTTGAAGGTGTCCAAGTTGGGCTCTAAGGACAAGGCATAGTGAGTTGGCTTGACGTTATCTGGCAAAAGTTGCCTTCCTGGGACCGGTGAAGACGACATATTTTCCATACGTTTCTCAAATCCTGCACAGTGGTGATGAGAACAGTGTGAGTGGGATCTGATT
The DNA here is from genome assembly GCA_030569375.1 of Ogataea ganodermatis. NCBI lineage: Eukaryota > Fungi > Ascomycota > Pichiomycetes > Pichiales > Pichiaceae > Ogataea > Ogataea ganodermatis. The sequence goes on from JAJMKV010000020.1 coordinate 30,054, forward strand.
GATGTGAGAGGAAAAACGGTGTTATTCAAAGGTTTAAATGTTTTCCGAGTGGCAAAAGATAACTTCTTGTTGACAATAGGGGTAAAATCCACACCAGGGAACGGCACATTAGAACAGAATCCGCGCGTCGATCTGGCCATGCGCGCGTCGATCGACGCTGCCGGGCCAAATCTCAACGGTGAAAAAATCAACTTTGTTTGTGTCCAAAGCGTTCCAGCACGCATTCTGGGGGCTCTTTGATCCAGAACAAAGGAACTCACTAACCGAAAAGAAGGAGTGTGCACGGATTCTCAAAGGAAATTCACAAAATCGATTGAGTAACGTAACAAATTTGTCTATTTCTAACGACAATGTCCATACATTAAAAAAAATGAAAATTTAAAATCAGCTTTTACTTTCCCCTTCAACCTCATGGCACACGGCTGATGAGGGGTTTTCCAATGTTAAAAAAAGTAGATAAATGATGATTTTGTGTATTTGTACAAATTGTTAGGCACGATCACCCAATTCTTTCAATAAGGTGCACACCACTGTCAGACTCAACAATGTCACTGAGTTCACCAACCTGGAGAGCAAAACTGGCCTTCTCAAAGCTAGGCTGCATCTCGCCCGGGCCAAACGTGCCCAAGTCTCCACCCTTGGCATGAGAGCTGCAGTCGCTGTTGTCGACTGCAAGTTCCTCGAGAGTGTACTCGCCGCTTCTGATCTTGGCATCGAAACCACGCAGCAGGTCTTTGGCTTCGTCCTTAGATCTCGTGATCTCGCTTTCTTTCCACGATGATGGTCTTCTTGAATCGCGATGTTTCACCAGCAGGTGTCTGACGCGAACTTTCTTGGGCTTGTGCAGGTTTTTGGACAGGTAAGTCTCGAGAGCTTCTTCATCTGTTCCCGGTGGCGGGGTCCACACGGACTCGTTAGTTTTTGAGTTGTAGTAGTATTCTTGGACATGAGTGCGGGAGATTCTGATTGTCCAGCCCAGAGGAAGACCGGTGGCGGGGTTGAGGGATGACATAGCCAAGTAGAGGTAGTGCTGGATGTTCAATGGAAGGGGCAGGGTGATATGGAACAAGGTTAAATCAGGTATTTTTGTAGAACATGTTTTTTCTTGCGCGAGAATGGAGTACTCCGGTACAAAATTGAACAGAGGACAATTCTTTCAACAATTGGTCGCATGGTCTAGTTGGTTATGGCATTGCCTTAACACGGCAAGGGTCCCCAGTTCAATCCTGGGTGTGATCACTTTTTTTTGTTTTCTCTAACAACAATTTTTTTTTTTTCTTCGCCTACATTTCTCCTGTATTAAACTGCAGCAAAATTGCTGCAACCTGCACTTCATGTATGAAAAACGTGCTACATGTTTAGAAAAAAAACGTGGTTGTCAAATCCCCGTAGACCCGTGGACCCTTTGGAAATCAAAATCTGTTCAATGTCAACTAAACACTTGCAAATGACTTCAAACCTGTTCCTCAGCACGACAAATTTAGTGTTGCGCAAACTACGGGAGCACGTTTTTTATTAAGAATTTATAAATAATCTGAGATATCTATAATTTGCGATTAATGATAAAAATGAAGCTAAAAAATGACAAGCGGAAGGGGAACATAACACGTGAAACAAAAGAAAAAAAAACGCAAAGCGGGATTGTCAAAAAAACGTAAATCATGATGTGGAAATAGGCATATAGTACATGTGTCAGAAAAGAACAGCCTCGTTCAATTCGTCGACATTAAGATAATCCGAGCCCAACTGCATGATCTGCTTCCAGATAGTATATTTGACCGACTTTGTGAACTTCGGGGTATCCCAGATTCTGGTTTTGAGGTTCAATTTGTGTGCGGTTTGAATGTAATCGTTAATGTTTGACAATTGTTCCAAGGAAAGACCGTTGAAAAGGTTCACGTTCTTGTGCGAGCCCGTGAGGGCGCTGAGAGGAGCAGACGCAAAGATGGAAATCTCGTTTGCTGGGTACAGCTGGGCCTGTTCTGGGTCGTCGAGGTGGTGGAGAGGAGCGTCGATAAACATATATCTCAGCTCCTTGTTGACAATGTACTCGTAAGGATAGTCGCCGGTTATGATGACGGTGAGCGGGCCTTGTTTGAACTCTTTAGACTCTGAGTTGTATGTGGTGAGATAGCCGTTTTCCAGGAATCTTGCGAGCTTTTTCTCCAACAATTGCACCAGTTCAACGTTGGAGTTTTTCACGTCAATGTAGAAATATGTGGTTGTCTCTGGAGACTCATAGAAGATACCGTTCTTTTCTGCAGAGTCCGCATCAACTTTGGCGTTGGCCTCCTGCAGCATGTTGAAGAAGTGGTTGAGGTACATGGAGTCAAGATTTTTGGAGTCGGCGAGATATGCCTTGTTGTGGCCCACGTGGATGATATCTGGGGTTGTTTCTGGGAACAAGTAGCAATCGGCTTCGATCGAGTTCGAGCCGACTTGCAGTGCATCAAACAGAGGATGCCGTCTCCATTCGTCGTTGTGGGAGTGAATGGCCTTGACGCTCACGTCTCCTGTGAGGTTTTCGATCGAGTAGGATCCCGCGGTGAGACGGAAGTCCCTCTCCAATAGAGCGTTGAGACCGAGCACTTTGAGATAGAGGTTGATTATCACAATCATGAGCGCGAGCGAGACAATGACCGAGACCGAGTAGAAGTTGATCTTGCCAAAGGCGTTTCTGAGTCTGTGGAGACCAAAAAACCTACCCGTGGGCGTTGTTTGCGTCTCTGATGTGTCATGGGTGTCCTTTGTGCCGGTGGCTGCTTCGAGATTGCCAGCTGCATCCAACAGCTGCTGGCTTTCGATATCGCTGGATAGAGATGTGTTGCTGAGGCGTCTACCGAACATTGCGCGCGAGAAAAGATGTTTGGTTTTTGCTGAGTAATAGTGTACCGTAATGCTTCTTTTTCAAAAGACACACTCACTCCTTCTCGACATATATATACGAAAAGTATTGGAGTCCAAAAAAAACCTCCGGCTGTGCCAGAATGATGCAAGATCTGTCGCTCCTGTGGGCTCAAATTGCAAATTTCGCATGCATTATACTTGAGAACAATTACCCGTTTTGGGCTTCTATTGTTCTCTGAGTTGCAACCTCTTGGCGCGCCCGGGCGGCGTGGGGCGGAGTTTCGCGGGGCGATCGGGGCGGTCGGGCGCGACCGGCCGGGGCGGCCGGTAGCCACGGCCGTGACCGTGCTTTCGCGCGGGCAGTGAGACATTTTCGAGCCTTGCGCGTAATAGTCTCAGCATCGGCTCTAATTAGACAACCGGTCATAAGCATTCCCCTCCGAGACGGGACAGACATAGCAACATTGGGACGCGATGCGTCTAAGGATCGCGTCGGGACGGCACGGACGCGACGCCAAGTTGACACCTGTAACGACGCTGGAACGGTCGCTGCTGGGCTTGTATGAGCGGCGCAATTTTGCTAAGCAATAACGGTCGTTCTTGATGGGCTAACAGGGCTGGCAGGGTAAGTATGACGAGCAAACACTCGACTTTCTTCGACCCCGTCAATTTTGCTTCTAATGATGAATTTCGGCCCTCAAATTATGCACATCGACCAATACTCTCGCTATCGGTCTGGAGAACGCGCTACGTCTTAAAAGCTCCAAACACCCGTACACCAGAAACTTTATGAAAATAAATGTCAGCTACCATGCAGACGATGCTTTCCGTTGTCTACCCTACAGCTCTTGTCGATTACTTGCTCAAACAACGAGCGTGTCGATCGAAGGTGTTTTTTTTACATCACGTTTTCAAAGTGTAAACTCATAACTTTTCTCTCAAATCACAAAACTACCCAACCCCACAAGTATCAAATTCCCAAGGATAAAGTTGTTGAACAAAATCTCGAAATTGCTCCGCTTCGAGTAAACTTCAATCAACTTCATCTGCAACTCCTCCTTGTACATCATCAGATACCCCAACAATTCCGTCACCGCAGAGTCAATGAACTTGTTGGTGTTCTCGTAGCTCTTGGCCAGCCGGGAATCCTCACCCCCGGCTTCAACTCCTCGCACACATAGAATCGATAGCAGGTCCAAATACTCAAAATCGTTCACATTTTGAACAAGACGGAACTTGACAGGCGGAATCGTCCCGTCCTGAGCACTGAAATTCTCCATCAGGGTCTCTTGCTCGCTGTGCCCGTGCACGCCCGTGCCGTGGACTTGATTCCCCAGCTCAGACCCGTCAAACGGGTTCTCGTCCTCGTCGCTGCGGGCCTCAGAAAACGGTAATCCGCCCCCAACAAGCGTGCGGAGACCAAACTTCTTGTCGTTGATGAATGTAACAAGACTGTGCAAATCCAAATCGCTCACGTACGGAGAGTTGGTCAAAGAGGAGTGGGGAACAACTCCTGACGCAGGCATCGCAGCTTTCAAATCGCTAAAACTCAGCTTGAAATCGAGCACAACATACCGATTGTTGGCACTATTCTCCTCAACTTCTTCTCCAAAATCAAAATTAATCACCCTGTTGATCCGGGGACGGCTCTCGCCAGCACCCTCACGGGCTCCCCACAGCTTCCGCACCGTCTGCCACAGCGTTTCGTTCGTTCTAGCCATAAAATCATCGCTCATCTCCTCGTTGGGGAGCATAATGTCCACCACAAGCTCCACTTTCCCAGACTGGATCCAGTTCAACTTGCTGCGCTCGTTTTGCAAGTACGACAGATCCAGTTGGTCCACACGCAACCGCGCAATCTTCTTCCACGGGTTGTTTGCGTTGTCATCCTCCACCGCGCTGGACGTGCTGTCTAGTGCGGAGAACTGCGCCAGCTGGTTTTGCCGCTTATGTAACGTGAAAAGAGACCCATTCATCGACCCTGATAACGAGTTCGCATTGATAAAATCATACGTCACCCAGTTCCGACGCAAGCGGTCCATCTCGCACGTGAACAGCTTCAATTCCAAAACCTGCTCCTTTTCCCGGCGAACAACAACTTTCAAATCATTGATCTTGAACTGTCCAAACTCGTAGCTCTCAGGAAACACCAATCCAACGTCGTAGTCGCTCGCGTCGTTGTCCAGCTCCAGTTCGCCCACCAGCCCCGTCAAGTCAACGTCCTTGATCAGACCTTTGCCCTCAGACCATTTTCCAAGAGAAAGAGTCAGGTTGATGGTGTCAATCTTGAACTCGTAGCGTGCCGACCCGTCGTTATCGCCACGTGACCGAAGCACAAGATTCTTAAACTTGATCACCCCGTTCTCCCAAGTGGCTTTGAAGTCGGCTCCTTCAATGTCTACATTCAGACCGTTGTCAAACGTGATCAGCCGCTGTAAAAACTTCTTGTTGATCCGGCCGTCCATGAAAAGATTCCCGAGATATATGATGAGTCCGAAAAACGTTGTTGTTCCAATGAAAATCCACAAGAAATTGCCCATCAAAATCCACGAAAGAAATGCCGTGATCTCGTCCACGTTAAACGGACGGTTTTGCCGTAAAAGTATCCATTTCAATCTTAGAACTAACCGTTGTGATGTTGTGGTCCCTGCCGCTAAAAATTCCTGTTTCGTCATTTTCATCTCTTGTTTCGTTGCTGTCCGTTGTGTGCTCTTCCATCTCGCAATAAAAAGCTCTTTCTGTAAACTTCTCGTGGCCAATTTGACGATTTCGGGCGTTGTCCGGTGTAGGAAGCCCGTGCTAACTCCTCGTGTGACCCCTTTTTGGAAAAGTCGGGACTGAATCCCCGCAAACGTAAGAGGTCTCACGGGAGCCAGATGACTTCGTCTTATTGCCGCAGCCCATACTTGAGCTGCTGGACCTGTCCAGACCGCCATTTAATGCTATTGAATCAGCCGAGCTGTTCTTTGCTTAGTGGCTATCAGGATTCCAAAAATCAAGTTTGCTCACGTGATCGCTCGACAACACCTGGAAACCAAGCCTATGTCACTGTTTATCAGAAACTGTAGATCACGGTGTGCAAAAGTGCTGCTTTGCGTTGTCCGAAGAGTGGTGAAACAAAGGGGGTTTAATCTTGACTTGACATTTTTTCATTTTTTTGTAAGTTTTTTTTTTTTTTTGCGCCTGCGTTAATTTTTTTTTTTTTTTTTCATTTCCTTTCTATTCGTCTTATATTTGAAGGCTGTGCAAATAGAGAGCCTCTCTAAGAGAGGAGCAAAGAGAGAGAGATAAATCACGGCCAAAGTGTCAATTGAGTGATATCAACCAACCTGAGCTGGCCACCATCACCAGTTTTAAAAAGCCAATGAAAATGATTTTTCATCAAATCTCAACGGGCCAAACACCAAGCCAATAATTAGATATCTTTCTTACACTATGTAGACCCCAACTGGCAATGACATGTAGTGCAATGGATTGGAACTAATATGCAATCAGCGTACTGTCAAGAGAGTATAAACATCATGAAGGACTAAGTCGACAACTTGCAAAGCGAGCAAACAATAGGTCTTTTAGTCGTGGCTTTGGTTTACTCTCCAACACGTGACCTATATCACGTGCTTGAAAAAACCCTGTTTTCGAAAAAGGCCAAGTTTTATGAAGCGTGAAGTATCAACACCAGCATTTCACTAAATTAACCTTGTCTTTGCACGCCGCCAGCATGAAAAGTTACGTGGTCAAAAGGACGCTGCTGTTGTCGCTTGCTATAGTGGCAATCATCGTTGTGCTGATCAGGGTTTCGTCCGATTCAACGCCTGATTTCCAACAAGTGTTGAGCCAGAGTTCCAACATTCTTTCATCTCAGGCTGACGCTGGGAATGCCAAAGTCGGAGCAAGAAGTGGAGGACTTCCATTCTCCAACAAGGGGTCCTCAGAGGAGCTTGAACTCGCGAGAAAACTGAACGAACTGACCGAAAAATTGATAAATGATCAAGAACAACGACTAGCAAAGCTTGAAAGCGACCGGACCAAGCTCGAAAAGCAGCTATCCGAGCTCCGCAGACCGAATCAAGATGCCAGTTTGCGCGAAAGACTTGCCTACATGTTTCCATACGACCAGAACCGCAAGTTTCCTGCGTACATTTGGCAGTCGTGGAAGTATGGTCTTAATGATGCAAACTTTGGTGCAAAGTACAAAGAAGGAGAAGAGCAGTGGGCGTTGAAGAACCCAGGTTTTGTGCACGAACTGTTCAACGACGACACGTCCAACGCCATCATCCATTATTTATACATGCACATGCCCGAGGTGGTGAAGGCGTACGAGCAATTACCGCACATCATTTTGAAAATGGACTTTTTCCGCTACCTGATGCTGTTTGCGAAAGGAGGAGTCTATGCTGATGTTGATACGCTGCCGTTGCAACCGATTCCAAACTGGATCCCTGAAAACGTGGATCCGTCTGAAATCGGAATGATTATTGGCATACAGTCGGATCCAGATACCCCAGACTGGCGCAAGGATTACGCGAGAAGATTGCAGTTTTCTAACTGGGTGATCCAGGCTAAACCCGGCCATCCGATTCTCAGGGAAATCATTGCGGTGATAACCGAAACGACCTTGAAAAGGGCCCAGGAGGGCTCCTTGGAGCTCTCGTCCACGGGGAGAGAGTTTGCCATTATGGAGTGGACCGGAGCCGGCGTGTGGACCGACGTGATTTTCAAGTACTTCAACGACTACGTTTTGAGTGGAATTTTCTCCAAAGTCACTTGGAAAGACTTCACCAAATTGGACGTGCCCAAGCTGGTTTCCGATGTTTTGGTGCTACCAATCACGTGTTTCAGTCCGAGTATCGGCAAGATGGGTGCCCAGGATACCGATCATCCGCTTGCTTTCGTCAAGCACTACTTTGAAAAGCTGTACGATCGCTGAGAAGTTTGGCATGAATTTTTTTTTTAGTGGTGTTTAATTGACCTAGCCAAATCGAGTAATTTTTCATTAATCTCGAAACTTGGACTCCATCTTACCTCTGACGGAGAGCTAGTTATCCAGCCCTGGAGATGGCTTGCGACATGTCTGGTACCGTCTGCAACATGTCTATAGGTATATAAAGACGTAAATTCGTGCTCAGGGCCCTAAAACGACCGGAACTCTGCTCTGTTCATCTACCAATGAAGTCTGTAATTCTAGGACAAACGTTCGAGCTCAACGCCACAGAAGAGCACACCTTGCCCGAACAACAATGCTCGTGCACAACATGCCTGTACCAGCAGAAGCTGCTCAAACACATCTGGAAAGTGAGTCAAAAGTGAAGCTCTACAGTGGGAAAATATACTGACAATTATAGGTGTTTGTCGCTGGTCTGCTTGTACCAGTTTTTTTACTGTCGATTGCGTTTGTGCGCGTCTACTGCATGGTGCTCGAGCACAGGGAGTACGCTAACATTTCCGTGACTCCCAAATCCGCCAGCGGGTCCAGCGACGACGTATCCAAGTACGCAGAGACCTTGGTTGACCAGGGCTCAGAGAGTGTATACTCAGTGGCCTCGCAGCAGGCTACCATTTCGGACCCGTTTGCAGATCCCGCGAGCGAGCCCGGAGAAGAACACAGCTGTGCACGCCCAAACAAACCGTACTGCTGGGAGGTCCACGTGAAAACCAACAAACACATGAACGTCTGGGTGGGCCGTTCGATGATGGGTCTGTTTTCCCAGCTGTGCGTGTTCCTGGTTGTGTATCTGTCGGTGACGACCAGAAAGATGCGTTGATGCGTGCACCACTGTTTCAAACGGAGTCTGAAACAGCCGGAGTGGTTGTTAGTGCGCTATGCTGTCAATGCTGGCGTGTGCTAGAGGTTGGATTGTGTCCTGCCCTGCCCCCCTCGAATACACCCTTTGAGTTCCCGATTAGTCAATTGGAGCGATAAGCACTGCCCTGAAAAAATTTCCCGATTAGTGCGTCTAAGGGTTCCATCTCAGACAGCCTGCTTGGGCCAAGCTGGGGCCAGGTTCGAGTATATATAATGACTTTTGTAGCGTATGCAAGCTCGGTGAGCTTCTGGAGCAGTGCTTCAAGAGATTTGACTGACACAGACAAATGGCGAATTTGCAAGCAACTTTTATTTCTCTGCACACTTTTGGGTTCCTGCTCAACATCCCCTCGCTCTTCTGGCACATCAAGTCCGGTAACGTCCCGGCCACGGCTCTGCTGGTGTACCTGGAGCTGATGATGGTGAAGGGCTTTGTGGATGCTGTTGTTTGGGGCGGCAAGAACTACCTCACGGCGTGGGACGGTAAAGTTTGGTGCGACATTATGGTTCGCGTCCAGGCTGTGGCTGGAATTGGGTGTCTGGCTGCGATCTTTGCCATCTCGCTCAATCTGTTCTTGATCCTATTGGCGAATGGTCTGACTGAGAAGTGGTTCAGTAGGCCCAGACGGAAGCTGTGGTTCGAGCTGTTCTGTGTCGTTGGGTTCCCGCTCGTGGTGATGGCGTTTTTGTACTTCACGCAGGCCGCACGCTACGTTGTGATGGAGTGCGCGGGATGCCAGTTTCCGTTCGTCCGGCACTGGATCACGATGGTCCTCTACTTTATTTGGATACTGGTGTGGTCAGTGCTAAGTTTCGGAATGTGCGTGGCAACTCTGGTGGTTTTCTACCGCAAGAGACAAAGCGCTCGTAACATTCTTCAGTGCACAAACTCGGGACTTTCGCTCAAGAAATTCTCGAAACTGATCGTTTTCTGCTCGCTCGTCATCGGCGCCATGTTCCCGCTCGCAATATACTCGTTCACGTCGATGGCTCGCCAGCTGACCGCCCCGTTCTACTCCTCCAACAGGATTTTTTGGAACGACATTGTGCGCCAGGCGTACGAGCCGGTCGTGGATGTGGACCGCTGGAGCTACATAGCGGTCTCGTTCTGCAGCTTTGTGCTGTTCGGGCTCGGCGACGACGCGCTGCAGATGTACGCAGACTGGGCGGCAAAGCTGCCGTTCGGCCGCGCCGCTATCGCAACATACAGAGAGAAATCGAGACAGAGACGGGAAACGAGGAGAGCACAATACCTCAGCAGACACGCGAGCAACGAGACAGAAACCACCAAAGTCAGCGACAGCGACGTGTGTTCCAAGAAAGACAGCGTCCGGTCGTATGTCAACGTTTTCGACGACGACAGCTACCTCGGAACGCCGTCCACGTTGGCTCGCACGCCGTCCACGTTTGCTGGAAGCAGTCCAGAAACGGCCCGCGGAGCCGCTACCCCGTACGAGGACGACACAGACATACAGCGGCAGCTCCGGCAGGCGGAGCTCGACCTGCTGGACGAGGACATTCGCAAAGACTTCGAACGCATGGGGCTCCAATACTGACAGCACTTGTCGAGCTTGAATTTTTTAATTTTTTCAATTTTATACCGCACAAATTATCTGAAAAATAGTGCTATGTACAGCGTAAAAAAAACCTAAAAGCAACTAGAAATTGAGCGGACAAACAGCGTTCGTACATTTGGGACACGGGGGTATTCAGGCCTCAGGGGAAGACTCTGTGTTTGGGTACTTGATGGTCTCAAAGGTGGTTTGGAATAGCATCAGAGACGTGCCTCTAGAGCCGTCCTGCTTCTCGTAGTTGGTGTTGCTCACAGTGGCCTCAACATAAACCTTGGCACCTTTTCCGAGGTACTGGGTCATGAAGTTGATCTGCGGCTCGCTGAAGCACGCGATGTTGAACCAAGAGGTGCTCTGCTCGCCCTTGTTCTTGGAGTTCACGGCAACCGAGTATCTGAGGTAGTCCTTTCCGGTGGATGTGGTTTGCTTCACGAGGTCCGAACCAATTGTGCCGATAAGCGACATCTTAGCCATCTGTGGCTTAATTGAGGTGGAGAATTGTCTAACGGAGTTTCTGAACATTGCGATGGGCGTGATGTGTGGATGATTCAGAACGGTATCAGACTGGTGTGATTACAACATGGAAACGCGTCTCGTTTTTTTTTTCTGTGGGACCGTGTATCAACCCCGTAGAGCGAAAACCTGGGAAGAAAAAAACCGAGATTCTGTTGGCAGGGTAATACTCATGTAAGATATTATGTCAGCACGAAACTCCACCTCAGCTCTCTGCTAAGAAAAATAAAAAAAACTTAACACAACCAATGAAATGCACGACGAAAACAACTCCCCTCTCAGCCAGTGCCAGACCCAATTACCAGGCCTTTACAACCAGTTTGACACAGGAAAATTGCCCACGAGCGTCAACGGACTAGTCAGTTTGGTGGACCCACAAAACAGCAGAGATTTACGACATGTTGGCAAGAGCAAGACAGAGTTTCCTCAGAGGCAGTCTGATGACCAGTCCGGCGGCGTTGTCGATTCGGTCGTTTTCCATTACACAGGCGTCACGCAAGCCTGAAGCCGCTCTTGGTCTGACGGCCGGGTCTGAGCGGTCGTCGTGGCCTTCTGGATTCAGATTACCTAGACCTAGAACCTGGGAAGAGTCCAAAGAGGGCGCACTCTCAAAAGCAACCCGGTGGTACTTACTGGCTGAGATGTTTAGAGGAATGTACATTGTGCTAGAGATGTACTTCAGGGCCCCTTATACCATCTACTATCCGTTTGAGAAAGGTGCGATTTCACCTAGATTCAGAGGCGAGCACGCTTTGAGACGGTATCCCTCTGGCGAGGAAAGGTGTATTGCGTGCAAACTGTGTGAGGCTATTTGTCCTGCTCAGGCGATCACCATTGAGGCAGAGGAGAGAGCGGACGGCTCCAGAAGAACGTACAAATACGACATTGACATGACCAAGTGCATCTACTGCGGTTTCTGTCAGGAGAGCTGTCCTGTGGATGCTATTGTTGAGACTCCCAATGTTGAATATTCCACCGAGACGAGAGAAGAGCTGCTTTACAACAAGGAGAAGCTTCTTGCCAACGGAGACAAGTGGGAGCAAGAGTACAAGTATGCTGCTGATGCCGATGCTCCATACAGATGAGCTATGCTTTGGTGCACGACGGGTCTGAGCCTGTCGGTATTTATTTATTTATTACTATTTATTTTGACTAGATCATATTTATCAGATATTTATTACCATTTATGATAGTTTTCTTGAATGTAACTATTTTTTTTAATTTTTTTGCTAAATATTTTTGGATCTGAAAAATTTCAATCTTTATAGATATCAGAGGGATCTTTTTACAGCAAAGACAAGGAGATGGGTGCCAGCGAGGTGAAGTGAGTAGAACGACGGCTTCTGTGTGAACGACACAAACTAACAATTGCAGGGTTTCTCGAGCACAGTTGTTTGAAGATGATCCGGTTCTGGAGTTGAGTGAGACCGAGGAGTATCAGATACCAGAAGGGTTTGACTTTGAGATAGTGGACGTTGAGGATGGCGGAGAGTCCGGGGAAATCCAAGAGACGCAAACAGAGTTCTTTCCGCTTTTTTCAGTGGACCCTGCGGCGAAAGAAACGGAAATCCCGCTGCTCACCAAGGTGACGGTTGCCGATGATGAGGAGGACAAGGACGACAGAGCAAAGGCCAACATGGAGCGGCCCGAGTCGTACTACTTTGCACAGGTCTCGGAGGAGGCCCGCGGCCAGTTTGAGCAGTCGGCCGTGTCGGGAGAGCAGGTAATTTCAGGGAGTAAAGTGAAGTCTTTTTCTGCATACAAATTGATCAACTTGCGGGAGCTGAATGCGAGACTAGTCCGCCAGGCAGCAGCACAGCCGGCGAAGAGACCCGCAACGGTGAAAAAAAGACACCGGGCAAGCAGGAAACAGCGGCTGGGCAAGAAAGAGGCGCGCGAGCGGCTGGTGGAATACGGAAAGGAGATGAAAGAGATAAAGAAACGGGTTCTGATACGAGAGAAGGCGGAGCAGCAGAAGGGGAAGCCGAAAAAACCAACAAGGAGAGGTGGAAGAAAGCACAAGCGGCCTGCCAACACGCCGCTGGGTGCGGACGAGACAAAAACCAGTTGATTGTACAGTATATACTCAATTCTAGCGCTTTGAATCGAGGGATCCGAAGCTGTTCAGCATCATTCTGACTTCGATACAGTCGTCGCGCTTGTAGCTGTCGTCTGGGAACGAACCGAGGACGGCGTCTTTGACCATGGATCTGATGTCGTCTTTGATGGATCTGAGGTTTTTGGCGATGGGGCCTCCTCTGCTGACGATTTCTTTGAACTTTGGCTCGACTCCCACGGCGATGTCTTTCCAGAAGAGGGTGATGAGGCTGGAGTTGAGTTCGAGCACGGAGTTGAGTTTGTCGAGGATGGTGATGGCCGGGGCTGGTGATGCCGGGGTGTTTTTCGCGGCCGACGAGTCCTGCCACTTGTTTGACTTCATCACGTTCTCCAAGTTACTGATGAGCTTTCCTGTGGCGGAGATGTCCTTGAAAACACGGTCGAAGCTGCGCGGGTTGTTGAGGTTGCGGATGATGAGGTTGATGGCGCCCGAGATCTTCAGACTGAGCAGCTGCTGAATCTGGTTGTAGAGCGACTCGGACGAGAGCGCAGAGAGCGAGTAGATGAGGTTGAGAATGGCCGCGTCGTCGTACTCAAGCGAGAGGTTCTTGATGTTGTGGATGCACGTGTCGAGGATCTTGGACGTCTGCAGCTGCTGGAACTGCTCGTAGTCTCTGACGAGCTTGAGGCTCTTGAGGAACGGCGAATCGGCAAGATGGAGCTTGAGCTGTGTGAGGTGTCTTGTGAGAACAAACAGGTTTCTGAACGGTCTTCTGTTGAGCTCCTGGTCCGACTTGTCGATGTCCTCGATCTTGGAGATGAGATAGATGAAGTACGTGGACGATCTAAGCAAATTGGACGTTTGGTGGATTTTTTTGAGCGCTGAATGGAGGTCTGACGAGTCGCTGTAGGGTTTGAGGATCTCTGACTGGAGCCTGGAGTACGAGAGATTCACCTGTTTGAGCGACGGCTTGAGCTCGCCGATTGTCTCGCCGAACCTGTCGACGGTTTGAGTCTGGGCGATGAGGGCTGTGTAGTTTTCGTTGGAGGCCTTTTGGATCTTTTTGTCGAGGTCCTTGAGGTCGAACTTGAGTCTTTTGATGGAGGTTGTGAGGTCGAGACGCGGGTCGTCTGCGCTGTTTGTTGACAGCGCCAGCTCGTTGGCGAACTTGACGGCGTTGAACTCGTCCTCGAGGTACGATTCGTAGTCTGAGAGGTCCAGCAGCGAGTCGGTCATGGCGGGCGGAGGGTGTGTGGATGGATTGAGTGAGTGCGGTTCGGCTAGCTGTTCACAGCTGTTCACAGCTGTTCAAATCTGTGTTGGTTTTTTTTTTTTTTTTTTTTTATACAGGTTGAAAAAAAAAATATTTTTTTTTTTTTTTGCCATATCTCTGCTACCTACCTGGCTCACAAAACTCCACCAAATATGGGCTTCCAATTCGGTTTCACAGAGGATATCGACACCGACGATACGGCGGCCGTGACGGCAGCGGCCGTGCACACGGAAAACCCGATCGACGCAGCACCCGTCCCACACCAGCCCGCAGCACACGACATCGCACTCCTCGTCTCCCAGCTCGTGGACACAAGAATCACCTACGAAACCCTCCCGCTGCTCGACGGCACCCTCGAACTGTACAGGCGCGAGCTGTACGACGTGAAGCACCAGCTGATGCTCGAGGACAGCACCAGCACCGAGGAGTACAAGATTCTGATCGGAGAGACAGCCGAGGACCTCAAGAACGGGGTCTACGAGGGAGGACTCAAGGCGTGGGAGTGCTCGTTCGACCTGATCGACCAGCTCAACAGTCTGGGTCTGTCCCAGCAGAGCTCCAGCGACACCACGGTCGTGGAGCTTGGCTGCGGAACGGCTCTACCTGCTCTGTATCTGTTCAAGAAGGCCCTCGAGCACTCGCAGGCGCGGTGCGGCTCCGGGGAAGAAAAAAAATTTCGACTCGTTCTCACAGACTTTAACTACGAGGTCCTGAGGCTCGTGACGGTGCCCAATCTGTTGGTGACGTGGGCGCTGACGGTGCTGAGCGAGTCGGAGCTGCATCGGCTGCAACAGCGGCCGCAGCACGAAGACAGCGTGCGCGCCGGCGAGCTCGACGTGACGCGGGAGCTCGCGACGGAGTTCTGCGGCTGGCTCGCCCGCAACGGGTTCGAGGTTCACCTCGTCAGCGGGCCGTGGAGCCGGCCGTTCATGGACCTTTTGGCAACGGTGGCTCCGGAGCCCGCACCCGGAGCGACGCGACTTGTTCTCACGAGCGAGACCATCTACTCGCCCGCAACGCTGCCGGTTGTAGGCGAGATGCTGTGCGAGTTGCTCGAGAACGAGCGCACCGGCGCACTGGTGGCAGCCAAGGACCTGTACTTTGGCGTTGGCGGCTCTGTGCCTGAGTTTCTGACATACCTGCAGAGCCAGACACTACCCGTGCACGTTGTGCGCCACCAAATCGACTCGAGTCTCAAACGCTCTGTGCTGGTGCTCTCCAGGGTCCAGTAGCGGAAAATCTCGAGATTGATTTCTGTTATCTAAAATTAGAAAATTTCCGTATACGTCTAAAGATGTTTCAGAAAGAGAATTTTTTTGAGAAATGTTACATAAACCAGCACGAGATATAGAAAATAATAAACACCTTGTTCGTCTGGTTCTGGCCAAAACACACGCCACGGAGTCCTTTAAGCACACGCCGTTCACGGCATACACCGTTTCTGCCCCCCGCCGTGCGCCAAATCATCCACCGTTGCGGCCTGAATTACTCCTCGATTCTCAGCCCTCCTCCAGCAGCATTTTCCTCGCCGCCAGCAAACACCTTACACTAAGCACTATCAGCTCCTTCCACTCCCAACCGAGTGCACCTCCTTTCCCGTGCTGTTTTCCTGTGCTGTCCCCCACCCGCCTGCGCCGGCAAAGCCGCCCCCCGCCGCGGTTCCTTGCTCCATGAACATTGAGAGCCCAGCAGGGTCCAGAGACGCCTCGGTCGACCCCCTCGGCCCGCCCCTGGCTACTTCGCCCGGCACTCTCGGTCCCGTCCCTCGCAGACCCAAAAACCTCAAGAATCTCCAGCTTGACCTCTCAAAAGGCCCATCAAAATACCCAATCCCGCTGACCTATGCTGCCAACGGCTCTGAACAGATTCTCTCGCAGAGCTCGTCGCCAGGGCCCGCAGCCGTTCCCCAGCCCACACCCGTGCCCCAGCCCCTCGTAGGCCCAAGCGCACCGGGTAAACCACCCCGGCTCTACCGCACGCCGTCACTCAACGCAGCACTGCTCTCACCACCCCCAGGCTCGCCAACAGCAGCGCAGCGCGCACGCAGCAGAACACTCGCCCTCACCATCCCAGCCGACCCGGGTGCAGCAGGTGCCGCCCCAGCCCTCGCATCCAGCGTGCCTCACCGTGCAACAGGCAATTTCCTGTGGCACGACGCTGCCAATCCCATCGCACCAGCATCTCCAGAACCTGTCAAACCTCAAACAATCACCCACTCGCTGCAAAAAATGAACCTGCAAAAACTCTCTGCGTCGCCATTGCCGTCTCGAATAGCCGATCTGAGCTCTTCAGCTCCATCGGACACCGCACACGCAGCATTTGACTCCTCGTTCGACCCCTCTTCCTACAAAAACGCATATCCAGACGGACCTGTCTGCGTCCTCGAGCCCAACTTGTACCTCTATTCAGAGCCTACGCTCAACCAAATTGGCGATTTCAACCTGGTGATCAATGTTGCCCAGGAAATCAAAAATCACACAGATCACGTGACACAGACAGACCTCCACACTCAGTATTTGTTCATCCCATGGACACACACCTCGAGACTTGTCTCGGACTTTCCAAAACTCACAGACGTCATCGAAGACGCGCTGGCCAGCAACAAAAAAGTGCTCATACACTGCCAGTGCGGCGTGTCTCGGTCCGCGTCTCTGATCCTCGCCTACTTCATGAAGGCCAATGGGATTGGCTACAATGAGGCGTACAACATGCTCAAGGTCAAAGCTCCTCTTATATCGCCAAACTTGACGCTTATCTACGAACTGATGGAATGGGGGCAGCATCTTGGACTCAGTGCGCCTCAGTCCCCGAGCGAGGCAAGTGAGCCCGAAGAGTGAGCTGGGAAAATGAGAATAATTTCCGTGATGAGCAGGCCATCACGGAAAAATCTACAATTTGCAATTCGCAGAGAACTCAACATATAGTAAGTTGTAAGGCGTATTTGGTTCAATTAATCGCCATTCACCAAAGCACAGAATGCTCATCATCAGATCATCATGAGGTCCTTTTTGGGGTCACCATCTGGTACTCTGTATACTGTAATAAATCAATCAGGTTGCGTCGATCGACGCAACTTTGCGCCGCTCGACGCGCCGTTCCATACAATTTTTTCACCTCTCCGTTTGAACAAAGTCGATTATATATAAAAGTTCCCACAAGTAAAAAAAAAAAAAAGGCTCTATTCTGTCTTGTTTCCCTCTTTCTTGCCATCCCTCACGCAAGCAATCCACCAGAAATCATGGACCACGGCGGCGACGAGAAACCTCCCGCGCGGTCCAGAAGCCCCGCTACGGTTAATACGGCGCCCTATGTGTCCGTGCCTCCACATACGCCCTCTTTAGCCAGTGGAGCACCCAACAAAGCCGGTTCCTCTTCTGCGCAGGAGAAGCGTCCGCCTGCTCCTAAAACGAGCACATCGCTACCAAGTCTCAGCAATAGCTCTAGTCTTATAAACAGCCTTCAACCAATGAAGAAACACAAAAAACCCAGCAGTTTCACGATATATGACAGTTCAGGAAAGGCAATCAAAAGTCACAGCACTACCGAGGTGTCTGTCGACACCACAATAAAAACAGAAACATCTTCGGTCGTGAAGCCAGAAGAGGAGGAAGTCAAAATTGTCACTAACTTGAAGAAAGACGACGATAAGGAAAACATATCCACCAAAAGCAGTAGAAAAGGCTCGGTTTCCGACAAAGACGAATTTCATTCTGTCCTCGCCTCTCCAGATCAGCCAACGCCCACGGGAACTCCAGCCGAAATGGCTGAGGAGACAGCTGGGGAAACAGCTATATCAGAAATGGACACCGATATGGAGGACTCGATACCTCTACCTTCAAGAAGAACTAGACGGTTGCATAGATTAATGAGACACTCAAACTCGGGTGATGACTCTGGAGACGAGTCCGAAATACAAGCGTCCACAAAGCTGATGAAACGAAGATCCCCATCCAATTCATCGAAGCAAAATTCTGCGGAACCAAGAAAAGTCTCTGGAAAAAGCGGCAAGGACGCTTCTGGTCGGTCTCTTCTTCAAAGGGTGTGCGCCAAAGGTAACTTTTCAGAAGCCAAAGACCTTATAGAAAGAGGTGCAAATGTCAATGAGGCCGATTACGCTGGAAACACTCCCTTGCACGAAGCTGCTCTCGAAGGTTACACCAAGATTGTGGAGTTGCTTTTAGATAATGATGCCGACATAGATGCTCAGTCGGGGCACATTGACAAGGATACGCCGTTGATTGATGCCGCCTCTAATTTGCACTACGAAGCGGTCAAAATTTTGCTGGACCGTGGAGCCAACCCGTGTCTTGTGAACTCTCAAGGAGATTCTGCTTTAGATGCGGTTGAGCGAGAGCGTGATCTTAACGAGTTAGATGAAGATGATATCGTTAAAGTGAGAAAACTGAAGAAACTTTTGGCGCAATCCGCGAGAGATTTCAAAAAAAGAATGGCAAAGGGACACCACACCGGCACTGGGACTGGAACAGACTCTGAGAAAGAAGATGGGCATCTCAGAAGACAGAATCAAAATGCTTTTTACGATCTTTTTTCAAGGGAAGGAAGGTCTGAAATCTACACTAAAGTTGCCGAGAATGACGTCACTTTTGTTCTCAACTATGTGTCGAATCTGGCTGGGAGTAAAATCTCTCCCGACTTGTTGAGCTTGGCTGCTAAACATGGCCACACCGATATTGCAAGTTTATTGATTGCCTTTGGAGCAAACGTCAATTATGCAGACAAAAACGGTGTCACTCCATTGATGTACGCAGTTGGTAAAGACCACTTGAGTATGGTCCGTTTGCTTTTGGAAAATAAAGCAAATCCATTGTTGAGAGATCGAAGAGGAAGAACTGCTCTCGAGATCATCAAGGAAAGCTATATTGCTGACGAGGAGGAAACCAAGATTTTGCAAGATGCTGCTATTAACTTCAACGAAAATTCCGGAAGCTTGGGTACAAAGAGAAAAGGTCTCAAAAGAAGGAGAACCGAAGATGACAGCAGAGAGCCCAGCGTCAGTAGTCCGTTTGAAAATACTGAAGACGGGGAAAACGATGTGGGTGATGAGGATGATGAATATGATGAAAAGAGCAAGGCTGATAAACACAAGCACAAGAAGAAGAAACCTGACAACTTAATCACAAGCAAAAAGATGAAGAAAAAGAAGTCGACGGAAAGTTTAGATAACTTGAACTCAAACTCCTCCTCCCCCGCTCGCTCAGTTGCATCGAATGCTAGTGTTGCAAAAATCCCTACCCCAGTGATCAAAACAGAGAGCGAGTCTCAAGTCTCCAAAGAGTCCATTGAGGTTGAGAAAAAAGAGCCAGAGAAACCTGTTGTTGCTACTCCTTTAACTCCAGAGGAAATCGAAGCTAAAAAACAGAGAGAGATTGAAGCCAAGAAGGCAAGAGAAGCTCTTGAACAACAGAGACTAGAAAGAAAGAAAGCAAGACAGCAACAGATTGCAAAAAGTATAGCTGAGCTGGAGAGAAAAAGAGAGGAGGAAAAACGGGAGGCTGAATTGCAGGAAGAAGAGCGCAGAAAGAAAGAAGAAGAAGAGAGTGCAAAGAAGCAACAAGAGGAGCAGTTGCGCGTCAAACTTGAAGCAGACAGGCATGACATTGAAAAAAAGAAGCTAATTCGGAGTTATTATCCATATGGAATGCAACAGGTCAAGTTTGATCAAGTTCTAGATGCAAAACAAGCTGTGAAATATCTTCCTGTTTATTTCATAACTCAGGGTGAGGAGAAATTTGTGTTGGACTTGCAAGTGATGCTTCTTTTTGGAACTTCAGACTTTTATGCTTCATATCCAAATGTTGAGAAAAAAGAATTGTCTACAACAGAAAAGAGTCGGATGTGGAATCTTCTTTGGCCCATGATTGGTTCTTTCATCCGAAGATCTAAAGGTTTTGACTTGGATGATTTGAAAAAAGCGTATGAGAGTGAAGAGAAGAATTTTAAAGAGTTGATTGTGAATTGGATCAAACTGCAAGACTTTGAATCCATTTTGAAGGAAGAGAAGTATCAAGAAATATCAACACTTCTAGGGAATTCAGGCTACTGTGAAGTTGCTGTCAACCAGAACGAGAACAAAGGTAATGGAGCCTCCTTCGTTGCCAGAACTACCGAGGTTGCAAAAGACTCAACACAGTCTGAAGCTTCCACTCCGCTGAAATTTGGAGTCAAGGCTCGAAAGGTTTTGAGAATGGTCAACAAAAGACTTTGGTGAGCTTGTCTCTGCCGTGTACGATCAAGGAAATGTGTAAATTATAATACAAGTCTACTAGACTTCTGAGATAAAAGTAATCAAAAAGGTTCTAATCCTGGATTAAAAAACAACCACTTCATGTGTAACAATGTAAATATAATAAATAAAAAAAAAGTTGTATGGAAAGTGATTGTCTTTAGATAGAATGATATGGATTTGGATGGAGTGAAATTGGAAGATGAATAGAAAAGGGAGGTAAACAGAGGTGGAATTTAATATTCTTTAGTGTTTCTTTAACTGGACTGACAATGCGTGTTAAAAAATACACAACCCCATCCCGTTTGGAACAGCACATCATGACTGCATTTATTTGGATTGGATTTGAGAGTACGAGCTGAATGGGTTGGCGTTCTTCGATTTCAAGTACTCGTCGGATTGTTCTTGCCATTCTCTGTTCATGGTCTTTGGAATGTTTCTCTTGGATCTGAAGTATAGGAAACCAGCGGCAGTTATTCCAACACCAATCACGGTACCCCAGAAAATGTATCTAACATCCTCAGAGGTGTGGATTGGCTTTCTTGGGCCCCACTCACCAAATGACACGTAAAAGGCAGCCTTCTTCTCCTCGCTTGTGAGGTCCTTCCATGGAAGCTTTTGTCTCTCTGAAAGAGCCTCGATGACATCCTTTCTGTCGGACTCTGGAAGCTTCTCCCATCTCAGTTGTATGTTGGAAACAGTAGCTTGGGACAAAGCAGAAGCGTTTCTAACTTGCAGTTGGCTGGTAGGCAGTCTAGCCACAGATCTCAGCGATTGTCTCAACATTTTGATTCTATTTGAAGGAAATACTGTTAGTGATTTGGACACAAATAGGAAAACCACAAGGAGACAACCAGTCAGTCAACCATTTCTCTATAATCAAAGTGAAAAAAAATCTCACCATCTGTAAAATCTGCGTCGGCTTATGTAATCTCTGCAACTTTTTTCTTTCGCTTTTTCACCGCTCAAAAGAAAATCATTGAATTCTGATTGGTCAGGTCGCGCGAACGGGATAAAAAAGAAAGTGTACGGATGTTTTGAGAAATTGTTCGTTGGGTGATGTCTGTCTCTGTTGGTGTTGGTGTTGGTGTTGGTGTTGGTGTTTATAGCAGGAAATGGTCGGACTGATAGAAGGGAATGGCTGGTATAATCCAAGTGAAAAAGGGAAAACGGGCAGGGCAAACGACTTGACGGACTTGAGGGAGAGCATGAATACAAACTGTGTAGGTGGCTCAAACGGTGGCAAGAAACACGATAGCTCGAGACAGCGTCATACAGCCCCGACACACACGATTGTAATAAACGTTTCCAGCTTATCGTCTAGTGTAACTGTACACTGATACCACTAGACGGTGATATGGTGAATCGTTGTCGAATCTCAATTCCGTTTGTACTCAGCTCCCGCGCTCATTGAGTCTGTGTGGCAAGTCTCCGTTCATTGTCTGTAAAGTCTAAGATACTTACCTATTCTTTGAAGTTAATTTGATCAAACAACTGTTCTTTTTGATAAACAGTTCAAATCGAGTTTCTTATGACACTAATATTAAATTAGCTGAAGATCGCATCCTGGGAGAAAACACACAACCAACACTCACTGAAAAAAAAAACGTTCCTGCCCATCTGCCAATATGAATTACGGCTCGCTTACTTTTTTAGACCTAAGATCTGTTTCTTATTGGAGCATTTGTACACAGTCAGCTAACTATTCCAACATCCGTGCACCGTTGGCTTGTTGTCTTCCCGTTCGATCCACTACTTTTTTTTTTTTTTAATCATACAGTAATCAATGACCTTGAAATATAGTAAATAATTGTTTAGTACGTGATAAAAGACAAAGGAAAAAAGTAAAATAAAACAGGTGGGTGTAGTCAGCTATTCAGCTCATGTTGAATTATGGACTCAAAAACGCAGACTCTCTAATTAAAAAGCATTAAAAGTAGCTCTTTCTCAAGACGATATCTTTTCTCTCAGTTGGGACAAGTACTCCTTGTAGCTGAGGTTAGCACTCACACGGTCCTCCACTAGCTCAGACAAACTCCACATTCTCAATGGAATAATGTCCCTGTTCGCAGTAAACATGTTCTCATTAGATGAAGGACCACGAACCACGTACAGGCTCAAGTAAGAGATAGAATCGTTGTTCTCTCTGATCTTGTCAATGATGTTTCTCACACGAACGTTGAATTCGTTCTCCAACTTAGGTAGCTCAGCCTTTCCAATAGGGATGTCGTTCAAGGACTCAACTCCAAACACATCGTTCACTAACTGGGGAACAGCATCACCACCGATGTAAAGGAACAACTCAGAAGTGTTGTTTATCAGGTATAAGCCATACTTTTCAAAGTTGCCGATTGTTGCGTTAATAGACTCAGGAAGCACAATTTCACCATTTTTCTTGGGTGGGATTTCGTAAAGATCATCTTCTCCTTCGTATGGCAATCCACAATCGTCAGTCATCGAATGCAAGGCATAAACGCTTGGATAAATGTAGTTGATTAATTTAGGAAGGGGTAAAGTGCTCAACTTGTTCAATGCGGAAGATCTGTGGTCTGATGGCACTTTTCCTGCTCTGAAAGCAATGTGTTTGGTCAACGACTGAAGCAAAAGTGGAAGCATTCTAAGGTTCGTGCAAAGTTGCAATGGGGACGAAGAGCCAAGATTTCCTGGAACAATTTCTTTCTTGTAAATGGTCAAAATGTCAACAAGAACCTTGTTCAAGTAATCTCTGGCATCGTTCAAAGACGAAGACAGAGTTTTTTCGATTGCTTTGTGTGTGAAATAGTTGGTAATAGCCAGTTGATCCGCGGAAGCATACACATCTGTCAGGTCTTTAGAGGTTGGCAATCCAAGAGTCATCACTCTGATTCTTCTCTCACCGAAACAAGTCGTGTGCAAAACCGCACATTGAACATAAATGTATGGTTTCGAAATGTAGTCGTCAATGGATATCTCGATAACATAAGATTGATCCCTTGGGAATGTTGGGAAAGAACACAAGTCAGAGGATCTGTTGAAGAAGTTACCGTAGAAAGCACTCATTCTGATTCCACTTGAACCTCTCACTCTCAAAACAGCCTCTAAAGCAATATCCATCGACAGATGGTTCGAAACCTCCTTTGTGAGCTTGGTGACATCCTCATCTCTTCCTGCAGACCACGCTGGGTAGAAGTGGGTCTGACCAGCTGTGTATCTTGGTAGATTTGAGAGCGTCGCCACATCCTGATAGTTCGAACCAGTCAAAAACATGTCGACAGTAACTTGAGACTTGTTGCACTCCACAGCAAAAGACTTGTAAAACGAGTTGTTTGGGGTCAGCAAGGTAGAAGCTTCCTTTTGCTTGCCGCTCACCGCGTTTTCATCTCTAATAGTCAGTTTTCCAATACCCAGGTTAGGAAGAGCGGAAGAGAAGCACACAATTTTACCACCAATCTGCGAAATCAATTTGTGTGCCGACTTCAATGCAGGACCAAGAGCAGAACCGGTGTTTTGGTTGGAAGCAAAGTAACTGCTAAAGTTATTCAACAGCTTCTCAACGTTGTTTCTGCAGTCTTTCAAGTTGACCAGCAGGTTTTCAGGAGATGGAATCAAAACTTCGTCAAGGTCTGAGACGATAAGCATGGACACATCTTTGTCGGTCTGATCATCAGTTGGAATGGTAAAGAAAGACAGACTAGAGTCAACGGCCAGGAATGCAACTCTGGCTCTGCCGGTGCCGTTCGGAATCCTGTCCAAACTCTCCAAAATGGTTCTCGTGACAATGGCCAAAAGTCCGTTTTGAATAGAGGCAGCAGAGACATCCAAGACAAAAACAAAAACTAGAGGCTGAGGTGGTCTCACCATGTATTCAGAAGGAGCAACAAACTCCACAACACCGTAGTTGAGCTCATTTCTCTCCATTCTATTTTTGTAGGTGTCAGTGACTCTGTCGTAATCGAACCCGCCTGGAACATCGTTGAGCAGGTTACAGAAGTTACATCTCCATCTTCTCCCTTGATCATTGAACTGGACAAAAGGATTGATGTAGGATCTGCACCGCCGGCATCTCGAGATGATGGTGTCTTCAACCACAGGTATTGGTCTCTCGGAGTCGTGCAAAGAAACGTATGGTCTCACCACAAGCGCCAGTGGCAGCTTGGACTTTTTCAAAAGGGAGCTTGTAGTTGGGACCACGTTCAATGTTGATCTGAAGTACTCTGGAGAAGAGTTCACTTCAGGATGGGAGGTCACTGCGGTGCCTGGAGCAATAATGATTGGAGGCGGAGGAAACTGGAGGTCTGCAATCGGAGGAGGAGTTTCTTTCAGCAGATCCGTCGAATACAGCTGGTTCAATGGCAGTGCTGCTGGGGTTTGTTGGCCCTGTGCTTGGTAGGTTGGCTGCTGGTAAGAAGGCTGTGGATACGCAGGGTTTTGTGCTGCCTGCGGAGCTTCGGCAGGTTGTCCGTAGATTCCACCGTAGGCACCATATGCACTGCCTGCGGCACCTGCAGCCTGCTGGGGAACTCCTTGTTGCTGCTGAGTGTACGGGTTCTGTCCAAGACTGATGCCTGCGACACCCTGAGCGAGCTGGTCGACTGGCTGGCCGGCCATCTGACCTGTCTGAGGCAGAGTTCCGGCGGAAGCACCAGCTGCTGGCTGTTGTGGCAGTCCGTATGCGGCAGAAGGGTCAGGAGTAGCCTGGTAGACTGCCTGTGGGTATGCTCTTCTTCTGTTCGACATGTTGTGGCGAAGCAATCTGATTGGACGCTCTAGCGTTTCTCAAATGCCAATTGAATGGTTAGTGTTGGCAATTGGGTTTTGTAGACAAGAGAAGAGGTCAAAAGTCAAGTAATCTGCACCAGATCAATCGATGATTTGTTGTTGATATTTTTGGAAAAAAAACACAGCTGATATCAAAACACAGTCAAGGCGGACGTTGTAAGACGGTCTACTGTGTGCAATAGCGTCTGAAATGGCGCTGTGTTCAATGAATGGCGCTGTGCGTGGACTTTCGTACGCTGGAAATCGGTCCAGTAGATGGAAAACAAAACAAGACAAGAGGGAAATTCAAACTCTCCATGAGTTTCTTAGCGAAGAAAAAAACACACTTTCCAAAATTTCGCCCGCCCGCCTCGTCTTTTGTCGTCTCGCCTCGCCACCGGGGTTTGTGGCTGTGTGATGCGGCGAGCGGTCGGTGATTCGCGCACGCGCGAGCCCGCGAGGGTGCCGCGCGAAGCGGCCACGAGACGTGCAACGAGGCAGCAGCGAGAGCATTTGAAGTTTTTCGCGTGGCGGTGCGTGGCGCAGCATAGTAAACAGATAGATAGATGGCTTTGACATTCACAAATTCATTACAAGTACAACGTATATTTAACGGGAAAGCGAGGCAATGAGGTCAGAGATGAGCGTCTGGACGTTCTCAGGCAAATTTTGTAAAAGCCGGGGATCGAGCGCGTCCCGAAACGCAAAGTCTGAGCTTTGTTTGAGCCCGAGACCAAGCACAAGCTTGCGCACGGCCTGCGCAGCAAATGTGTACACGAGCGTGGCCACAAGCTGAATCTGGGACGCGGCGAAGCGCAGGTCGTTGGCGAGATCGCTGGTTCCCGATGTGTAGAGCCCGAGCAGCACAAATAGGACAAACAAGACGAGTGCGGTCTTTACGGCGAAGATCAGGGTGCGGTAGACAGTTCTGATGGTGCGAATGAACAGACGCCACACGATGTAGGCGCCAATGACGTAGGAGAGCACGGCAAATAAGTCAGGATGCTGTGTTTTGAATGTGACGAGCGTCCATTGCAGGAGGTTGAGGGCGCGGCCGGCGGCGGCGAGCGCAAGCGAAATGGCGTAATCGGTGTCTGGATTTCCTGTGGAGACCATTCTGGGGTGTTGTTGAGCAACAGGAACAGGATGATTGTGATTGTAGAGCAGATCAAGGATGAGTTACCCGGTTTCGGTGTTTTTCTCCGCAAGTAAATGATGAATTTCGTGAAGCAAAGAGCCAAAAAAAAAAAAAAAAAAAAGATCGGGTTTTTTATGTTACTAAGCTGGTTGAAAACATCCCATCTGCCTCACATTTATCCACAAACATCACCATGTCGGCATCGAAACAGGAGGTTCTTGCGCTGTTCAGACAGTTTCTCAGATACTCGCGAAAGTTTGAGAATTATAACTTCAGAGAGTACTTTTTGAGAAAGACTAGATTGGAATTCAAAAACCTCAAGGAGTTGCAGGGCGACAACACTGGGGTGCTGGAGCAGGCTAAGAATGATCTTGCGTTGTTGAGAAGACAGTCCACGATCTCGCAAATGTACCACTTTGACAAGCTTGTGGTGGAGAAGGTGAAGTAAACACACAGTGTGTTTACCGTTGACACAACGCCATCCACGAGCGAAGTCGAATTCAATGACTCACCCATATCGTCGAGATAGTTCGATTACAGTCGCAAAATTTCACCACCTCACCACATTTCTGGATCGCCCTCGCACAACCGCCACAGCCACAGCATCGGCTCTACGTATATAGTACTTTTCTCTATGGAATTCAGACTTTTTGGATTGTAGTACTACAGACAATAGGAGAGCGAGTGCGGCCCGCTTCGCAGAAGCTGGTCACAGCTGGCCCGCAAACATGCACGGTTCTGGCTCGTTCATTTCAGACCCTCGAACACAGCCAAGACGGCGCTGCTCAGTCTCTGTGCACCCTCTTCGAGGACAGCAGTGCTGCCGGCGTACGAGATGGCCATTCTAACAAAGTTGGCTCTCTCGTACGAGAAATCCTTTTCGACAGCCATTCCTCCGCCAAAAACGACACCAACACCATGGACGAGCGCCTGGACCTTGAGCTCGTCGAGGGCCGCGGCGTACTTTGCGGTAGGAAGTCCCGCGGCAGCAAAGTTGATGATGGCGCAAACAAACATACCGCACTTTGGATCAATCACCTTGATGTAGCCCTTTTCGAACGCAGTGCTGGCCTTGAGCGCCTTGACAAACGCATTTTTGCGTATGAGGTACTCATTCCGGACCTTGGACACCCAGCTGACCCAGCCTTCGAGGCCGCCGAGCTGAACAATGGTGTTGTTCACGAGGATCTGGGAAACACCGCTTGGCGAGCGAGTGGTGATGTTAGAGTAGCGGGAGATCACGTCCACAAGGCTCTTGTGGGCGGCCAGGAAACCGAGTCTCACGCCGGGAGCAAACACCTTGGAGAAAGTCTCGACACGCACGACACGGCCGGTGGTGTCGAGCGAGAGGAACGAGTCAGTCAGCTGCTCAATGAACTCGTCGTTGGTCAGGTTGAAGTTTGGCTCCTCTTCCACGCTCTGGAAGTTGAGGTACGAGTACGGTTCGTCCTCCACAATGATAAAGTCGTGCTCCACGGCGAGCTCGTACACCTTGCGCTTGTGTTCAACCGACTGGGCGGCTCCAAGCGGGTTGTGGCCGTTTGGAATGGTGTAGAGCAGCTTTGGCTTGCGCTTTTCCGGGTGGATCGAGGCCCAGTTCTCGAGAAGGTGCTTGAGATACGTGTAGTACTCAAACTTGCCGGTCTCGTCGAAATCGAGCTTGACGGGCACGGGGGACGCGCCGAGGTTCTCGACGGCACCGAGGATCGGAATGAAGGTGAACTCCTCAACAAGGATCGTGTCGCCCGGGTTCAGCAGAGCGTCAAACGCCTTGTCAATTCCGTTGGCTCCGCCCGCGGTGAGCACCGTGGTCCACTCGTCGTACTGCGGGTTGTTGATGCGCTGGACAAAGTCCTTGGTGAACTTGAGCAGTGGGTCCAGACCCTCGACCATGGAGTACTGCAGACCGTGTTTAAGATCAACCTCGTCCGGATTCTCAGAAACCTGTGGAACCAGGAAAGACCTCTCGTTGTCAGGCTCCTGTGGCCCAACCACTTCGGCACGGTACCCGGCCGGGAACGGTTTGGCAGAAAGTCCCACCTTGATGGAGTTAATAGGGAAAAACTCGTGGTTTGGCATGCCTCCGGCGAGCTGGATAGGCTCGGGATGGGCCGAGACTCCATCCGGAAGCTTCACAGGACTCCAGAAGTGCTTGCTCACTCTCTGCTGAGAATGGGTGGAAATCAAGTTTTGGTGCTTGTAGGACGACATGTTGGCTATTTCAAAAGTCAATTGGCTACAAACTTCAACTAATGTGTGCGTCTCGAAGAAATAACAACAGCACACACCCCAGGCTTTATCTACTGCGAATCCGTTTCACACGCGAGACCGATAACGATACAGTAGCCTGACGTTACGTAATATTTTTTTTCCGACACTGCAAGAAGGCGCATCCGCACGCCGAGGATCTACGGCAACACCAGCGGCAATCGCACCCTAATCTCCTGCTGCCGTGGCTCACACAAAGCGTGGACGTGTGCTGCCTGCCTGGTGCTGTGTGTGCTATAATGCTGTCTGCCCCGCAAGCCACACCTGGAGCCGTGCCGCTGGCGTGTGCGGCGCTTTCTGTCTCTTTGCTCAGAACACCGCCCTGTCCAGCCTGCCACACCTGGGATGACAAATACACCAAATTACTCATTACAGCGCTCCGAACGGCATTTTTGTGCGTCCTGATCCCGCTCTGTTCTCCCCAATGTCGGCCCCAGATGTTGTGCCGCCTCGCGTTATCTCGCGTTATCTCTCGCTATCTCTCACCCCTCTGCTAACAGGATTTTGGAAAAACCTGAAAAGTTTCCACCGAGCCAAACAAAGTCGTCGAGAATTTTTCAAAAAAAAAAAACTTTCCTCGAAAATATTTTCAGAAAGAGATCAGAAAGAACCAGCACAGACGTGGCTCCGCCACTGGTTGCTACCTCTACCGCTTTGCTAGACGTTGTCGCAGAGACATCCGCAGAAGGCTCTGCGCACTTTTCTGCGACACGCGTTGAACAACGCTCGACCCAACGCTTATAGCCTTCGCCTTTATCCTATAGTGAGCATGATTTCGCCTTCTCGGAGGAGTTGTCGTGTTTCTAGTTGCCCCCATGGTTTAGGCGAACACTTTTGCGTTGGAAAATTAAAACTGGAGCTGCCTCGGCAGCTTCCAGTTAGGACTACTCCACCTTGTTTGGACGATATCAATGTCTTTGCAGGACTTAATCACCTTCCTAAATTCCCCATCGTAAACTCTCCTAGTCTAGTTGAAACAAACAAAAAAAAAACACAAACAGTCATTGGGTTAATAATAAAATAGTTCAAGACAGTAGGTAGTAAAAATTAATTAAATCACTTCCTGTATCAGCAACAGAACTTCTGTGAGTCGTGAGTTCAAAGCAAAATATTTCCTCTTGGGCTCCTCTCTCCTCAGTTGTTGGCAGCTCCAACAACACCTCCCACAACAGCACCAACAATGATGCAAACAATCACCACACACACCCAGAAAATAATCCACTTGAGCTTTCTGCCCTTCTTGGCGTGGTCTCTCGCCTTCACCACGTTCGCGTCTCCTCTCTCCATGTGGTTCTGTGCCACAGCAACGTTCTCGTTAACGTTGTCGAACAAAACGTCCTGCTCGAAAACAAGGTCTTGCAAATCGCCAAACAGTTGGTTCAGTTCAGCAGCAAGTCTCTCGGTTCTCTCAACCTCCATGTGTCTCGCCTGCACCTCTTGCAGAACAGTCATCGCCTCTCCCTTTCTATTCGACAGCTTGATAGCGTTGTCAAACACCTGCTGGTCCCCCACCGTGTACACAAACTCGGCAGCCTCGTCATAGGTGGCCTCTGGGTTGACAATCTTGTACTGGTTGATGGCCTTTTGCTTGTTAGATTGGTTGTAATTGTCCTCGATTTTCGCCAGCTTGGTGATGGATGACCGGAACTGCGCAGTCAGGTTCTCGGCCTGTTTTTGCTTGTCTGTGTCCTGGCCACACAGCTTGTAAAGCTCTTGCAACTTTGGCTTGATCGTGTTGGATTGCAAGTCCGACAGGTTGCTGTTGGTGTTATCAATCTGTCTCTGCAGAGACGCAATCTCCTCAGACCCGATAGCGTTCAACGAGTCCAGTTGCAGTCTCTCCAGTCTTTCGATGAGGTCATTGTAGTCGATAAGGTCGTCCTTGATGCTCTGGATTTTTGTGAAGAACTGGTTTGCGCCCGCCCCGTTCAATTCGTAGTTGTCTGCGGTACTTTCGGCGTACGGGTTTCCTTCCCCGGCAGCGTACGGGTTATCATACTATTATTCGTGTTAGTTTTCCTGTTTTCACCTCTTAAAAACTCTCTGCGGACTCAAGCGCCTATCCCGAACAAAACGACCACTTGTCCAGCCTTGAAACGCCAACTTCATTTTTCCACTATCTAAAGTGGCGCTTTCGCTACCAGCCCGCAATTTCCCCACCACTTACACTAGCGTTGCTCATTCTCCAAAATTTGCTTGGTATCCTCTTTGAACGAGTCTTTTTTGTCTATTTTGTGCCACTAGTTTAGAAAAAATACACCTGTTACACCGCTCTTGTAATATATTCAAAACCACTTTTCCTGCCCCAAACGAAAAAAAAAAAAAAAAAATGCCATTTTTATCACCAGCGAATTTTTTATCTGCCTTTTTTTACCTACACCAGGATCGGCACAAGGCAGCATTCAAAACCGCGTAAGACCATGAAAAGAGTGTTTTTAATGCCAAAATACCTCTCTTGAGTCCCTTATAACCTCTAAATACACGTTTTTACTCCCTAAAACCGCACTGCCTCTACCAAAAATCCCTGCTACCATCGCTGCTCCCCGGCTCCTCCTCACCGCCGGGTTCGCGACTGCGCCGAGTCAACGCGCGCGGCCAAAAAACCCCTGCCAAAAGACCCTGCTCGGAAGCAAGTAAAGCCCGTCTGTCCCTTTGCCGCAACACGCAGCATTGCGGCACGAGACAGGCAGCTTCAGTCACTTCCTCATAAAGTCTTCATGGCTCTCGGTACAGCACTATTTTCCTTGCAGCCGAGCATAGCTGAATTTTCCATCGCCGTT
>JAJMKV010000020.1:61386-102841 GCA_030569375.1 Ogataea ganodermatis
GCAGCCGAGATGCTAATTTGTGCACTTTTTTTTTTTTTTTTTTTGCGATTCTAACGTCTGATTTTTTTCAATCTTGATGAAAATTCAAATTTAAAACCCTAGTCTTCTACATACATCGTTCCGCACCACCACCAAACAGACCATGACTAACGATCCTCAGACAGGAGAAAAGAGACCAAGATCACAGCCGGGCTCGCTGGCTCCTGAAGAGCCGACACCGAAAAAACCCATCAGTATCAGTATCAAACAGACCGCAGAGGAGGAAGCAAGAGCCATCGAGTACTTCCAGTCCCAGGTCTTTTCCGAGGAAAACAAAGAAAAACTTAAAGAATCAATCACACAGTCTCAACCGTACAGATGGGGGTCTATTTCAGACCTCATTGACGACGAGTTGCTGCGTAACGTCAGAAAAGAAGTCATTTCCCAGATCAGCTTCACCAGAAAAGAAACAGACATCTACAAAGTTTTCCAAAGCGGAGACCTCGCTAACCTCTCGGGAATGTCACAGGAAGACCTCTCGCGGCTGCCAAGTCTGTACAAGCTGCGTTCGGCTCTGTACTCGCAAAAGTTCCGCGACCACATCTCCTATGTGACCGGGTGCGGCAAGCTGAGTGGAATCAAAACCGATATGAGCATCAATACCTACGCAAAAGGCTGTCATTTGCTGACACACGACGACGTTATAGGCACCAGAAGAGTCAGCTTCATCTTGTACATGCCGGAGCCAGGCAGAGCTTGGAAGCCCCACTATGGCGGCTCTCTGAGATTGTTCGACTCTGTGGTTCCCAATGTGCCCAAGTCAGACTCGTACTGCAAATTCACACCGCAATTCAACCAAATCGCCTTCTTCACCGTCCAGCCAGGACTTTCATTCCACGATGTCGAAGAAGTCCGTGTCGACAGACAGCGGCTCTCGATCCAGGGGTGGTTCCACATCCCGCAGAAAGGTGAAGACGGCTACATTCCAGGAGAACAGGAGAGAACCGAGGCAAAATCCACACTCCAGCAGCTTGAATCCAAGGAATTGAAAGAGTACGACTTCCCAAAGATTCAGCTGACAGAGCTGCCGGATTCAGAGACGAAAGAGCTGCAACTAGCAGCCTCTCAGGCATCTGAGTCGTTACTCTCGCCGGAGGATTTGCAATTTTTAGCCAAGTTTATGAACCCGTCTCTGCTTACGTCATCAGCGATTGAACGTCTGAGCAAAGTATTCTCGGAAGAGTCCGTCGTTGACGTGCACTCGTTCTTACGGTCTGAGTACGCGGATGCGTTTAAAAGACAACTGAAGCTGTTCGAGCTCAACGAGTGTCCGCCAATGCCTCAGGTACAGGCTGAGGTGCAATTTCCCTGGAAGCTGGCCGTGCCTCCTCACAAGCAGAGGTATTGTTACATAGACGGCTTGCAAGAGCAGCCAATCACCACTGCCCGGCAGATCAATGCGGCAAACCAGATCCATGGGCAGGAGCATGCGAATTTCCAGCTTACACGGCAACTTTTCGAGCTTTTGCCGCAGTTGAAGTCAGCTTCCCAGACACTTAGTGCTGCGAGGGAGGAAAATCCGTCGGCTACATCTTTGCACCAGACGTCTGCGGAGCTGTGCGAGCTTGCGTCGTTTCTGCGCAGTTTGAGCTTCAAAAAGTGGCTGTTGGCGGTGACAGGCCTACGAGTTGCGCGTGATCAAGTTCTTGTGAGACGGTTCCGTCCCGGCCACGACTTCACGCTTGCATCGAAGCTGGACTCGGAGACGGGAGCTGCTGCAGGACTGCTCGAAGGGTTACTGGAGGCCACGCTTAACCTGACTCCATCTGCTGGGTGGGAGACGGGCGAGCTGGGAGGATACGAGCTGTGTATGACGACAGATGAGGAGGAAGGCGAGGGCAAGCACGCTGCTACTGAGTTGAACGAGGATGAGGCTGCGATTTACCGGTCGTCGGACTCTAAGGACTCTGTAGTGTACGAGTCGCAGGCGTGCTGGAACAAGCTGAGTCTGATGTTCCGGGATGAGTCTGTCTTGAAATTTGTGAAGTATGTGAGTTTCAATGCCCCAGGGTCGCGGTGGGACATTTCCTGTTCATGGGTTTGTCATGAGGATGAAGAGGATGAAGAGGATGAAGAGTCCGGGTAATGTGTTAGATGAAGTGAAAAATATTTAGGCAAAAAAAAAAAAAAAAAAAAAAAAAAAAAAGATCTCTAAAAGTTTTGAGGGTTGAGAAAAAAAGCAGTTTGACTCATTTTAGACCAACCTTACCAGTGTTTAGTGCATGTTCAGACCCAGGCTGCAACCACTTGTACGGGAGATCACACGACTTAGCACTGCCACCAGGTTTGCCAGATTCGCTAGCAACACTACACGCTATTTCCCCAACACTTATACAGAAAAACCTTTACGGAAAATCATGACTGGATCGATTGAAACGCTGTCGTCGCAGCTGCAACAGCTCAAGCTGAAGGAGCCTGCCTCGATCGAGGGTTCTTTCCCTGAGTCCAACACTGTGGACCTGTGCAGAAACTACATCGCCGAGCAGCTTGCTGAGCTGGCCAACGTTGACAAGAACATTGCGTTCCAGAGTTTGGAGTGGTCTTTGGTGCTTGAGAAGGGAGACCTGATTGCTCCTCTTCCACGTCTGAGACTCAAGGGCGATCTGAACGCTTTGGCACAGGAGTTGAGCGAGAAGTTCCCTCTGGGCGGGTACCTCGACAAGGTTGTTGCCGAGGGTAAGTTTCTGCAGTTCTTCTTCAGTCCTCAGTTCTTGCTCAATCTGGTGACGAAGGACATCCTGACCCGCCAGCAGGACTACGGTTCTTGTCCTATTGGAAACGGCAAGAAGGTTCTCGTTGAGTTCTCGTCGCCAAACATCGCCAAGCCATTCCACGCTGGTCACCTGAGATCCACCATCATTGGTGCTTTCATCTCCAACCTGTACGAGAAGCTGGGCTGGGATGTGATCAGAGTTAACTACCTCGGAGACTGGGGAAAGCAGTTTGGTCTTTTGGCTGTTGGTTTCAGAAGATACGGCTCTGAAAAGGAGCTTGAGGTGAACCCTATCAAGCACCTTTTCGACGTGTACGTCAAGGTGAACCAGGACAAGAAGAAGGAGGAGGACGAGGCAGAGCAGAGCGGTGTTGCGCTTGATGAGGCCACTTCCACTGACGGCCAGGCTCGTGCGTTCTTCAAGGAGATGGAGCAAGGAAAGGAGGAGTCGATTGCTCTGTGGAAGAAGTTCAGAGCTCTCTCTATCGAGAAGTACATTGACGTCTACGCGAGACTCAATATCGCCTACGACGTGTACTCGGGTGAGTCGCAGGTGAGCCAGGAGGTGATGGACGAGGTGACCAAGACGCTGAAGGAGAAGGAGCTGATCACCGAGGACAGAGGAGCGTTGCTGGTGGATCTCAAGAAGCTCGGCGAGAAGAAGCTCGGTAAGGTTCTTGTGCAAAAGACGGACGGAACCTCTCTGTACCTCACCAGAGACCTGGGAGCAGCTATCGAGAGAAAGGAGACCTACAAGTTTGACAAGATGATTTACGTGATTGCATCGCAGCAAGACTTGCACGTGAAGCAGTTCTTCAAGATCCTTGAGCTGATGGGCAACGACTGGGCCAAGACCGAACTGACCCACGTGAACTTTGGTCTCGTGCTCGGTATGTCGACCCGTGCCGGTACCGTTGTGTTCCTGGACGACATTCTCGAGACGGTGAAGCAGCAAACTCTGGGAATCATGAAGAACAACCCAGAGAAGTTCACGCTTGTTGAGGACCCAGAGACGGTTGCCGACCAGGTTGGAATTGCCGCGGTGATGATCCAGGACATGCAGGGCAAGAGAATCAACAACTACGAGTTCAGCTGGGACAGAATGCTCTCTTCTGAGGGAGACACTGGTCCTTACTTGCAGTACGCTCACTCGAGATTGCGGTCGATCGAGCGCAACTGTGCCGTCGAGGCCGACGAGCTGCTTTCGGCCGACCTTTCGTTCGAGAACCTCACTGGAACTGAGGAGTCGATCCGTGCACAAGGCCTGGAACCAGAGGAGGAGGCCAAGAAGCTCGAGTTGCTCGCCAACCAGCGCGACAAGATCCAGGCTCTGGCCCGGATTCTCGCCTCGTACCCCGACGTTCTGCGTAACGCCTCGCGTAACCACGAGCCTTCGACCCTGGTGACGTACCTGTTCAAGCTGACTCACCAGTTCTCGTCCACCTACCGTGTTCTGCGTATCATGGGCGAAGAACAGTCGGTTCTTGTTGCCCGTTTGGCTCTGTTCTCTGCTGTCCGCCAGGTGCTCAACAACGGTTTGAAGCTGTTGGGTATCACTCCTGTTGATAGAATGTAGCGTTGTGGGCTTTTTAATTTAAACTCATCATTATTTTCAAGCAGTGTAGTCTATTTTTCAAAAACTTTTTTTTTCCGGTTTTTTCTTGGAGAAAAACGTCATGCCTGACACGGCAGTTTGTGGGGTAGCGGGGCTCCGATCGATAGAGCCTTCCAACCATGTGATTGTGCTCGGGTGTGTGGCAACCGCAGTCCAGCCAATCATGTCGCTGGACGCATCCGGCTGGCTTCCCCTCCTCGTCATTGCGTGTGACTTAAACGAGAACGTATATATTCTGCACTGCCCGATTATGACTAAATTTCCCCGAGTGAAAAATTAAGTGGAAGAAAATCAATCGGTAAAAGCTCGCACTCGCAAACCAAAGAGTGTCTCAAGAAAAACCACACAAACAACCCGCCGCCACCATGTCGTTTACGCCGATCCCCGAGGCCTTGGAGGCTTTCAAAAAAGGAGAGTTTCTCGTCGTCATGGACGATGAGGACAGAGAAAACGAAGGTGACCTGATCATCGCCGCAGAGCTGGTTACTCAGCAGAAAATGGCCTTCCTCGTGAGACACTCGTCCGGGTACGTGTGCGTCCCGCTTTCGAAGGAGCGCGCAGACAAACTGGACCTTCCGCTTCTGCTGCAGAACCAGACTGACAGACATGGAACCGCCTACACCATCACCGTCGACTACAGCGAAGGAACCACAACGGGCATTTCCGCCCACGACAGAGCCCTCACAACCAGACAGCTGGCCGACCCAAACAGCGTGCCCTCGGACTTTCTCAGACCCGGCCATATCTGTCCGCTGCGGGCCAAGGAGGGGCTTTTGCGCGCCCGTGTTGGCCACACCGAGGCCGGTGTCGAGCTGTGTCGTCTGGCTGGTCTGCAGCCTGCGGCTGCTATTTGTGAACTGGTCAACGAGGATGACGGACTCATGATGCGCCTGCCAGAATGCTCGCAGTTTGCCGAGAAATTTGGTCTCAAGATGATCGCCATCAAGCATCTGATCGAGTACATGGACGCCAACGGACTATGATTGGGAGACTGGCTCTGGTGGATGTATTGTTTCCCCGTATCCCTTTCTTTTCATGTTCTGACCGTCTGTAGTGGTGGATCAGCTGGCCGAGAAACCAATTCACCGCCACACAAAATTTCCACCAGCCACTGACTTTTATCGTGCACCAGCCACATTGATAGCAATTTGTGTCTGCTTTATACTATTTTTTTTCTTCCCGTAAGTCTCGAAACAAAATACACAGAGCTTTACTTGAGCTCCCCGTACACAGCCACACACTCCGGAAACATCCGTCACTCTAAATTCGGCACGCATAATGAACAGAATCTTCGGGACGAAAAACACGCAGCCAAAAGCGTCGTTGAACGATGCAATGAACAGTATCGATGAAAGAGCGTCCTCGCTCGATGTCAAGATCTCCAAGCTCAATTCCGAGCTTGCCACATACCAGCAGAAAATGGCGCGGCTTCGGGACGGTCCAGGCAAGAACGCATTGAAACAGCGGGCGTTGAAGCTTCTGAAGCAGCGCAAACAGCTCGAATCCCAGAAAGATCAGCTAATGGCCCAGTCCTGGAACATCTCACAGGCTCAGATGACCACCGAAAACCTCAAAAATACCATGATCACTGTTGACGCGCTCAAGACAAGCAACAAGGAGCTCAAAAAGACGTATGGAAAAATCGATATCGACAAGTTGGAGGCGTTACAGGACGAAATGCTGGATATGATCGAGCAGTCTAACGAGTTACAGGACTCATTGAGCAGATCTTATGACGTTCCAGACGATATCTCTGAGAGCGAGCTCGATGCTGAGCTGGAAGCTCTTGGAGACGAGCTGGAGTTCAACGACGAAATCGCCGGCGACTCGCTTCCGTCGTACCTTGCAGACGGAAACATTGGCAATGATGCCGACAAGCTGCCGAACTTCATCGAGGAAGACGACCACGATGGAGAGCAGAAGGAGATGGTTGCACAATGAGGAATAATGCTGATTTGATCTATATACGCTTACATGACGTTCTGTTTGTTTTTTTTTCTCACCCCTCTGGCTAGTTTAGAGCTTCCTCCGTCTGAGTGCCATGAAGTAGTTTCCCACGTCTGGGCTCGAGGTGAACTTCCAGCCGTACATTGGGAGGTAGATGCATCCTCTAGAATCGATAACCTCGAATTGAGTTCCCAGCTCCTCGACAAACTCGTTGATTTCGGAGTTGTTGATGTACTTGTCGTAGGTGTGGGTTCCCAAAGGCACGATTTTCAAAATGTGTTCGCCGAAAAAGATTGTTGTGAGCCACGAAATGAAGTCTCTGTTGATTGTGGACAGAAACAGGTATCCTTCAGGCTTGACGTGCTTGAGGGCCGTTTGGAGCACCGAGGAAGGGTGATCGACGTGCTCGAGAATCTCCATGAGCGTGACGACATCGTACTGTTCGTCTGGGCCTAGCTCCTCGACCGAGGTGAGCTCATAGTTGATTTTATCCTGAATCATTGGGTCCAGTTGCTTGTGTTCGTTGGCGACTCGGATCACCTCTGGAGAGAGGTCTATGCCTTTGACGGAGCTCACGATTGGCAGACGAGCAAGAGACTCGCTAAGAATTCCGCCACCACAGCCAACATCCAGACAGTTGAAGTCCATTTTGGACAAGTTTTCTGCTATTTTGACCTCCTGTTCTGCCTTGATCCGAGAAGCAATCTCTTTTGGAAGCAAGTTCTCGTAGTTCCAACCGGGAATAAATGCTTTTTCGTGCTCTGCTTCGACGTTTTCGTTGATTTTTATATTATTTCTGATAGTTTCGTTGATGAAGTCCATTCTGATGAGGTTCATTTTGTGCAAGATGCGCTGGGATCCGTTGGTGTCCCACCATGTTGAGGCGAGATGGTTGAAGTGTTCTCTTTCTGACGGCGAGATATTTGTGAGATTGGGTTTTGACTCGGCGAGCTTGGGGCCGAAAGAGCTCAAGCCTCTTCTGAATGCGAGTGGATTGAGGAGTTTCATGGGCAGGAAAATGGATATGGTGAAGGGAGAGTAGATAATGGGATAGATTGTATAAAAAAAATCGGGGGTTTTTTTTTTTTCTCTTTTCAACCAGAAAAAACACCATTTCTAAGTGAATAGAAAAATATCTTTTTTGTTATGTTCTTTTGATTCTTCTCCCCTATTGATTACATCTCAACATGTCGTCAGGGTCTGAATCGGAGTCAGAAGAGGAGAAGTTTGAGAGTCTCATTGCAACAAGACAGAGAAGATCCAATGCTGGTTCGCGATTGAAACAGCTACTGCAACTGGAGGAAGATGAGCTTGATGAGGCCGGCAGTTTCCAGACAGAGGATGACGAGAACGTGAAGCTGCTGTTCCAGGAGGACGAGGAGGACCAGGAGTTTGTGGAAAGCGAGGATTCGGGCTCTGAGGCGAGCGAAGAGGAGGAAAACGCCGATGAAAAGGAGGAACAAGACGAAAAGATCGAAGAAGAACAACATGCGAGGGAAGAACAGGGCGGTTCAGGCGATGAAAGCGCTCGCGAGTACAATTCCGACGAGATGTTGTCTGATTCAGATTTGAGTCAGTCGGATTCGGACGAGAGCGAAGGAGAACGCGCGCTACAGAAGGAGGAGAAACGCAAGAAGAAACGCACTTCCAAGAACGAGGTGCCCGCTATAGCGAAGCCAAAAAGACCTGTTCCGAATGGAGAGAAAAGGCCGAGCAAAAAGAGGAAGATCGAACAGGATCTTCTGAGCATGGAGAGACGTTCGTCGTCGCGGAGAGCCACGGTGGAGAACACGATAGAGACACAGAAGAAGGTGAATGAGATGAAGGAGAAACAGTCAAAGGTCAAGCCCAAGCCCAAGGAGGAGTACATTCCAAAGACGCTGAAGGAGAATCTGGAGGAGGCGAAGAAGACTGAAGAGGAGAACACACTTTCGCTCAATCTTTTCTTCCAGCAGGAAGTTGAGAAGAAGAAGAAGCAGCGAGACATGCTCAACAGCAAACGGTTCCGGTTGATTGAGTTTATCAGTTTCAAGAGCGCGCGTCATTTTGTGACGCCTTTGGACGAGATTGAGGAGATTGAGCGGCAGCGCAAGCGGGCTGAGGAGGAGGAGCGTTTGAGAAACGCCAGAAAGAGGCGGTATGGACGCAGGAAGAAGGAGGTGGAGGATACCAAGGAGGCCAAGGAGGAAGGGGTTGAGGGCGAGGCTTCAGTGAAGGTAGAAGCGGTTGCTGGTGAATCCCAAGACAGTTTGCTGGGCGAAGCTGACGGGGACCTTGAGAACGACAAACCAGATGTGAAGCGAGATGAACAAAAGGACAGTGAAGGTGGCAAGGAAGACGTGAAAGAGGAGGTGGAAGACAATGGGGAAGAGGTTATTCAGGAAGATGTGAAAGAAGAGGATGTTGAAAAGAGTGTGGAAGATGTGAAAAAGGAGAGTGTTGAAAAGAGTGAGGAAGCCGAAAATGAAAAGGTCGACAGAACTGAACCGATTGATAGCACACCGCAAGTTTTGGAGAGTCCACGTGAGTTAACCGGCGAAGTTGAGTCTCCAGCGAAAGAGAAAAAGGTGACGTTTGCTGACGCCGAGCTTGCCAGTGAGGTGGATGGTGAGAACGCCGGCGAGTTTGGCAATGAGGTTGGCGAGAAATCCGACGAAAAGGGTGAGTTTGCTGAAGAGTCCACGGATCAAATGGACATCGACACGGTGGAAGAGGAGAAGCCCGTTTACGAAGGTCCGCCTCAGTGTGTTGCAGTCAACTATGTGTCGTTGGAACACTTTTCGAAAGAACTTCGGATTCCAGAGATCAAAAAGATCCTGCTGGGACCGCAGTCGGTACTCCCTGGGAGCCGTCGCGACCCACACGCGCGGCCACTGTGGACCATCAAGAGCGACACTCAGAAAGACATTGACTTGCAGAAGTTTCTCAGAGAAAGAGAATCAACGTTTCAAAATATCCTCAAGTTGCCCAAGTTTGGTGAGAAGTACAAGCAGGTGGAAGGTTTGCAGGAGGAGAAACCTCAGGAAGAGCAGAAAATCACCATCACGACGCCCGCTCCGATGGGTATTTACCTGCCGAACGGAAGCAAGAAGCGGTGTTCGATCAACGGCGATTACGCGATGTACTACGATCCTTCGAACGGTGTGCCATATAACTCTGTGGAGGGTTACAAAGTGTTGAAAAGTTTGGCTTCTGGAGGCTACTACTGGGCCCAGATCAACAACGGAGGGGTGAATTCTGTTTTCAAGGGCGGAGTTGGTTGCTATTTTGGAGCAATCAACGGTAGACACGCAAAAGGTGTTCCTGAAGGGTTTGAGTAATGCAAAATTTGGTGACAGTTGGGTTGTACATTATTATTATCAAGATGCTGGTCTCTCTATGTAAAGCATTTTATTCTGCAACATCAGTTGGTGTTGTGCTGTAGTTGAGGTTGGAACGTTCCAAGCAGGTCAGGCTGGAACTGAGTGAACACCTTCAAGGCCTCAGGTATCAGTTCGCTTCTGACCAGACTCTTGTACTCTGTTTTTCCGTTGCGGATCTCAAACTGGTAATCTTCGTTGTCCTGGTCGTGCTCAAACTCCAAAAGCTTGATGTCGTACACCACTTCCTCAGGTTCTGCGTCGGTGCGCTTTGTCAGCTTAACGTTGAACTCGATGTTCATGTCAAAGATGCACCTAACTCTGCCTTTTCTTTGTGTAACGTCGCAGTCGCCGGTCACAGGCTTGACGCCGGTAATGAGCAGCTCGTACTCGTCCTTGGACACTGCAACTGCCGGCAGTTTCTCCTGGAAATAGGTGTTGGCCCAGTTTATGCAGTTCTTATCGATCCAGTGCCTGCGATAACAAGGTTAGTTTGGGCGTGGAAGGGGGACCGACGGATGTTTGTGGGAATACTCACCAGTTGTTTGGGTTGTGAACAGTGGACATTTTGGTTGGTGATGGTGAGGAGGGTGGTGATGTTTGTGGGCGAGTGGTAGCGGAAATATAAGAAAAACCTTTAATTGAGGTGAGAGTCTAGAAAAATCTTTGGTCACGTGATCTGGGAGCGAGAAGCGACGAACGACGGACAACAAAAGACAAACAAAAGACAATTCAAGCGATTGGTTCCAACGATCCACGTCAAATGCAAATACACCAGTTAAACTTCGATTAGTAACTCATTTCCAAATATATAGCCAAATAAAATAAAGTTGGAGCTGAAAATCTCGGGGAGCGAAACTACTGGCTCCAAGCGCTTTCCGATGCTTCAATGAGTGGATTCTTGCACCTGCACTCTGCATTCGCTCCGCACTCGCCCCGCACTCGCTCCGCTCGTCATTCGCCCTGCTCGTTATAAAACTTCAAAATCCTATCATGAACCTCATCCATGGCTTCTCCGGCCAACAAATCGTGTTTCTGTCCCGGAACCAGAACAAACTCCTTGTTTTTCATTCCCTCAACCGCATTGAGTTGGCTTATAAAAGACTCGCTGGCCCTGTAGTCGTTCACGTGATCGCTGTCACCGTGGCAGATCAAAATGGGCAGCTCCTTGTCAATAAGAGCATTGTATGAAGGCTTGAGCAATTTTCTACCGCGAAGAACAAAATCCCTAGCCTCAACAAGGGTTCCTGTAAGCGATTCCGGAGTCGAGCTGCTTTCAAGATACTCTCTAATCTTTGGATCCGAGGTGATATTGTCGACATTCAGAGGCGTGCTGATCCGGATTCCCCTCGTGAAGGGCAAGAAATAGCACGCAAATCTAAGAGCCCACTCCGCAGGCGTGGAAACACCCGTGTCTGGGTGCAACTGGATCAACGGCGCACTGGCAACAATTGCCGCCAGTTTGTCCCTGCGAGACCCAATCACTGCATAGTTCAGCGAGATTCCGCCACCCATGGAGTGTGACAGAAGAAACAGCTTCGCAGGCTTGAGTTGGGTGGAAAGCTCCTCTAGGTTGAAGTCGATGAAAAAATCAAGATCTTTATATGTGGTCTTATCAGAGTTGTCACCCCGGATTCCGTCTTTGAATTGTGTGCCTCCTTCCCCACGCTGGTAGTAAAAAAACACGTCGTAGCCGTTTTTGATCAGCGCCTCGCACACTGGAAGGTACATGGGATAACGGTCTCTATAGCCGTGAACGATAAGAACCCTGCCTTTACATCCGGAGGCCACGCTCAGAAGCGTGTATGTTTCAAAGATACACCCATCGTGTTCAATGGTGCGTCTGACATCGGTTCCGACGCTAAGCTTGAATGGAGGTTCTATGGACGACATGTTGGATGGGGCGGAAGAAAGTGTCCCCAATGTATTAAAGATAGGGCAGGGCTTTTTCAAACTTCACATATTCAAGAGAGCTTTGAAAAAAAGTGTGGGCATTGTTCTTACGTAATCACGAGAGGCTGAACGAGAAGAGCGAACGTGGAGAGCTGTTACGAGCAAGCGTCGGTTGCACAGCCGCAA
The DNA here is from genome assembly GCA_030569375.1 of Ogataea ganodermatis. Lineage (NCBI taxonomy): Eukaryota > Fungi > Ascomycota > Pichiomycetes > Pichiales > Pichiaceae > Ogataea > Ogataea ganodermatis. Next base: position 73,139 of record JAJMKV010000020.1, read on the forward strand.
AGGGACGAAAGAGGACGATTGTGGATTTTAACTATGCTGGGCCATTCAGGCCTGTCTGAGCCAGCCAAGCTTGGGCAAGCTTGGGCAAGCTTGGGCCTGCGTGCCCAAGCCAGCCCGGTGAAGACACATTTTCTGGAAACAAGTACGATATCATCTACACAAACATTATTGCATAAAAACACAACAGCCATCTGCTGCTTTGTAATGCCTCGCTGTCTAGGCTGGCTGGCTGTGAGATCCCCCAGACTCCGAATCAAGAAGTCGCTGGCGGTGCCTTGCGCCGGAGTTTCCGCAATTGTGCTCCGAAAGAATTCGCGCCCGACGGTCGACGCCAACCCGCAAAAAATCGGAGCCACATGCGGTGGAACAATGTCTCCCGGATCGCGTGGGGAGCTGCGTGATGGGTTTTGGAAGTTTGAATTCCGAGGCACCCCTCTCAGGCGGGCTCTGTGGTGCAAGGCCCCGGCGGCCCCGGTGGCCGCAGCGGCGCCAGCAGCGGCGCAACGGGGTACGGTGGCTGGCTGGCTGACATTTCTGGAGAGCGCATTTCAGAGCCCGCACTCGCGGGACTCGCCCGCGCGCGTTTTTTTTTCCCGGACGCCGGGGACTGCCGGGGGACGGCCAGGCGCGGCGAGACTTAAGTTCGAAAAGTCCAGTAGTTCGGCGGATGAGATTGAGTGCGATATATATATAAAGAAGCAGATATCGCGGAGTGGAAAATTCGCCATAACAGTATTTCTGGGGATTGACAACTCGCAGTTGATTGAATTCTAAGCGATTGCTACTTAAATCTAACAAAAATGGTTGAAGCTACGTAAGTAACAGCACACAACTAGACGGGCAGCATTGCGAGTGCTTGCGGAGCTTTGCGGAGCTCTGCGGAACGCTGGTGACTGTTTGCCCTCGTTGTTTGAGACAAAGGCCAAGCTGGTCTTAAGGCCTTTTTTGGGTTGCAAGAAAAACATTTACTAACCCACAGCAGAGGTGACATTGGTTTGATCGGTTTGGCCGTTATGGGTCAAAACTTGATCCTTAACGCAGCTGACCACGGCTTCACTGTCGTGGCCTACAACAGAACTGTGTCCAAGGTGGACCACTTCTTGGCTAACGAGGCCAAGGGTAAGTCCATCCTCGGTGCCCACTCTGTGCAGGAGCTGTGTGCCCAGCTCAAGAGACCAAGAAGAATCATCTTGTTGGTGAAGGCTGGTGACGCTGTTGACAACTTCATCAACCAATTGCTGCCATTCTTGGAGAAGGGCGACATCATCATTGACGGTGGTAACTCGCACTTCCCAGACTCCAACAGAAGATACGCCGAGCTCCACGACAAGGGAATCCTCTTTGTCGGTTCCGGTGTCTCTGGTGGTGAGGAAGGTGCCAGATACGGTCCTTCCCTCATGCCAGGTGGAGCCAAGGAAGCTTGGCCACACATCAAGGACATCTTCCAGTCCATTGCCGCCAAGTCTGACGGTGAGCCATGCTGTGACTGGGTCGGAGATGCCGGTGCTGGACACTACGTCAAGATGGTGCATAACGGTATCGAGTACGGTGACATGCAATTGATCTGTGAGGCTTACGACCTCATGAAGAGAGTTGGAGGCTTCACCGACAAGGAGATCTCTGACGTTTTCGCCAAGTGGAACAAGGGTGTTCTCGACTCTTTCTTGATTGAGATCACCAGAGACATTCTGGCCTACAACGACAACGACGGAACTCCTCTTGTTGAGAAGATCCTCGACTCTGCCGGACAAAAGGGTACCGGTAAGTGGACCGCCATCAACGCTCTGGACCTTGGTATGCCAGTCACCTTGATCGGTGAGGCTGTCTTTGCCAGATGTCTGTCTGCTTTGAAGGAGGAGAGAGGAAGAGCCTCCCAATTGCTGGCTGGTCCTACCGCTAGCTCCACCATCACCAACAAGCAGGAGTTCATCGACGACTTGGAGCAAGCTCTTTACGCTTCCAAGATCATCTCTTACGCTCAAGGTTTCATGCTCATCAGAGAGGCTGCCAGAGACTACAAGTGGGACCTGAACTTCCCATCCATTGCTCTTATGTGGAGAGGTGGATGTATCATCAGATCCGTTTTCTTGGGTGAGATCACTGCCGCCTACAGAGAGAACCCAGACTTGGAGAACTTGCTGTTCCACCCATTCTTCAACTCTGCCATCGCTAAGGCTCAGTCCGGATGGAGAAAGACTCTTGCCAAGGCCATTGAGTCTGGTATCCCAACCCCAGCTTTCTCTACTGCCCTGTCTTTCTATGACGGTTACAGATCCAAGCAATTGCCAGCTAACCTCTTGCAAGCTCAAAGAGACTACTTCGGTGCCCACACCTTCAAGATCCTCCCAGAGTTTGCCACTGAGGACAGAAAGGTTGATGACTACATCCACATCAACTGGACTGGTAGAGGTGGTAACATCTCTGCCACTACCTACGACGCTTAAGCGTGAAGTGGTGATGATGGTTGACTGTTTTTAACATTTAGTTATAGTTATAAGGTCTATACTGAAATAAAGTAGTATTCAGAAATAACAAAACTTAGGCGATCAAATTGACAGCATGAAAAACTTAATAAAGACGGGTCGATCGACGCTTTCGACTTTTCGACGCCCGTCGATTCGTGTAGAAAATTTTCAAAGACGGAAAAATTTCATGATCACCATAAAACCAAAAAGCAGTCACTTTTTATCAAAACAAGGGCATTTCCTATTTTATGCTGTTTGTGACTGTCTTTTTGGAAAAAGTATAAACGCAGGGTGCGCCTACCCCGGATTTCGTGATAAGATAAGCGAGTGCCATGGCAGACAAGCACGACGCACCCACTGCTGATAGCGTGGGGGCGGAAGCTCACCATTACGAGTTTGACGAGAATGTATTGTTTACTGAGTTGGTTGATTCTTCCGTTAAATTGCTTCAACAGGATCAACAGCAGCCTGAACAAGAAGACCATTCCCACCAGCATGATTTACAACGGGCCATTGAAGAGGCATTGAACGATCAGTCTACTTCTGAGCCACCGCAAATTGATCACCAAGATCACCAAGATCACCAAGATCACCAAGATCACCAAGATCACCAAGATCACCAAGATCACCAAGATCACCAAGACTCAGACAAAACCAACATCGAACCTTCGCTGGAACAAGCTATTTCTGATGCATTACAGGCCCATTTTGATACCGAGACCGTTCCGCACGAGCGGGACGATGCTGTTGCTGCTGAAGAGTCACAGGACCAGACGAACGATGCTCATTCAGAGCTTCAAGAGGCCATCTCAAACGCTCTCAAAGAGACAGAAAAGCACATTGAGAAGCCCAACGAAAGCACAGCTGCGTTAGCAGAGGAAAAGTCGACACAATCTCAGGATGAGCCGCAATTTGGCGATGATATTCTTGCACAGTTGGAGCTCAACAATGCAATCGAAGCTGCTTTAAAAGAGAGTACTCAAGAAGAACCTCCAAAGGAGACGGTTTCGGAGCAACAACCTGTTGATGAGTCTGATCTGGAGCTTTCTAAGGCCATTGCCGCTGCCATTGGAATTCACATGGAGAACAAACCACCGCAACAGACAGAGACTGCGGAATCTCGTCCAATAGAAACGTCTCAGGACATGATCACCGATGCTGCCGATCTGGACTTGAGTATGGCTATTGCAAATGCTTTGCAGGATGCTCAGCCGGATTCTGGTGCAACTTCTTCTGTATCGTCGGCTCCCGCTGTCTCTCTACCGGACTCCTCTGCCACCTCTGCCTCTTCTGCGCCGCCTGTTGAGGATGAACTTCAGGCAGCGTTGGCACAGATGGTTCAAACGGTGGTGGACACGAGTCTTTTCCCGGCAGCATCAATACAGTCAGAGTCAAAGGGCAAGAAGGCGGCTGCCAAACCGAAGAAGGCGGCTGCCAAACCAAAGCCTAGAAAGACCACCAAAAAGACAAAGAAAGCAGACAGTGATATGGACCAATTCCAGTGGAATGAGATGATGGAGAAAGCGATGGAAATGGCGATGGAAAACCCGGAACATCTTATTTCCACGATGAATTTGGCCGGTGCTCCGAGCGCTCTTTCGAAAGCTAAAGAACAGTCTACTGCGAGAGCCAGAAAAGCTGCTGCGTCGAGGCAAACTGCTAAGAACCTTGCCAGTACCATGGCCAGCGCCGCTATGACCACGGCGGCAGTGAAAGCTGCGGCGCAGCAGCGGCTGGCCCAGGTCACAGCGCAACAGCAGGCCAAAGCTCTTTTGGCACAGCAACAAAGAGACAGAGAACTGAGACAGAAGTTGGAAAAAGAGAAAGAACAGCTAGAGAAAGCCAAGCAAGCAAGTGCAAAAGCGGCTCCGTTGCCCGCGAACATGCTACAATTCACCGTTCCAACGCCGCCGACGTCTATTCCAGCGCCCAAGAAGCCTCAGCCAGTTGCTACCAATTCAGGGGAGTTTAAGCCTACGCCCCCTATTTCAGAGCAATTCCAGAAGTTTCAGAAGCCGACCCCGGTTTCTGAGCTGTCGAGTGTGAAAATTGAGTCGCCGAATAAAGGACTGTCTATTGCCGAGTCGCTGGCTCTACAAAGAGAGAAGATGGTGAAGCCAGGAAGCGAGGCAGCAGAAGGTAGGTCTAGTGTTGGATTTGGACAGCTGACAAAGAAGTCGGAAGGATCTTTCTTGAAGACCATTTTGGGAAGTTTGAATTTTGCAAACTTGAACAGCACGCTGATCTTGAACAGCATTGCTCCGCAGACGATGAGCTCCATCAATGAGACAGTTTCTAAAGCAGTCGCGGGGCTGGCAAATTCCAATCCTGCTCTAGGAGAAAACAGCAATTCTCTGATTTCCCCAGAGCTGAAACAGGATACTGAAAGAACAGGTTCCATTGTAGATGAAAAAGAGAGGATTAGAGTGGAAAACAGAGAGCGCAAGAAGAGATGGAGGGTGATCAATATCGAGCGGAACCGAGACAACGATCTGAGAGCGAGAGTGTTCAAAAGAGCCAACCAGATCTTCCCCAATCCCGAAGATGAGGAGATGCGCAAGACTTGGATTGCGGAGGAGTTTGAGAAGCGCAAGAGAAAACGAATGGTGAAGAACGGCACGGACAAGTTTGGAAAGGGAGGTATGGGTGGAGAAGAGATCGGATCGGCTTCTCCAACAGGATCCGATGATTTTGCTGGCGAGGACGGGAGGGGAAAGCTGCAGTACTCTTCGTCTCCTGTTTCTGAGATTTTGAGCAATCCAAAAGTGTCCGAAACCATTTCGCAGCTCTACAAAGCTGTTAGCGGTGAAACGAACGAGTCCAAGCCTGCTAAAATTGTCAACATTGCCAGCACTGCAACAGCGCTGACGGCTGCTTATGTGGCAACAAACCGATCCATCAGCGAGAATAGCATTCCGACGATTGTCACTTCTCTTGTGACGTCACTGAACAGCTTGTTGATTGGTTCTGGTACCACCGATGCCGGGTCGAGCGACCGGTCGCAGGGGTCGGTTTCGTCTCCAAGCGAGCCGAAAGACGTTCCGATTGTCCGTCCTCGCATTCCGTCCGGGACATTGAGGTCTTTCAGAGTGAACACACCGCTCGGGACTAGTTCTGCGGCCACGCCGAAGACCGCTTTGAAGCCTCCGACGTTGCATCCAGACATGCTTCTCACCTCTTTTGTGAAGAACACCAAGAAGGCAGCAACCGAGCAGTACAACTCCTCGCTGAATGCTCTCAAGACGCTCTCGTTGCGGGTGAACAATGTGGACAAGACTATACCTGAGAAAAGAGCGGCTGCGGTTGCTGTGCGTTTGGATTCGAAGAAGCCTCGGGCCGAGTCTGCTGAGGCTGGCAAGAACCCGGCCACTGCAATTGATTTGGAATCGCGTGGCCCTCTTCAACCTGACAAGAGTGAAACAACCGCAAAACCTCGTTTTGCTGGTAAGTCCTCATCGCCGCCTCCGCCAATACCACAGGTCAAGCTGCCGCAGTATCTCAAGCCCGAAACCGCAGGAATCAAGGCGTCCAGCACGAGTCCCGTGGTTCGGTCGATTGTTTCTCCTCAGCCTTCAAGATCAAACTCTCCTGTCGCTTCTGCCGGCTCTCTAGGATTTGCGAGACCGTCTGCAAAGGGAATTGGCTCGACCCCCTCCCAGCCTGGTCACGGGATTGTGGGCCTGAGAAAACCTGGAGCTTTCCGCAAACCTCCTGGATTTGGCATTCCGGTTGCCGGCGACAAGGGAAAGAAACCATTTGGAAACATTACCCCGATCACTCCGTTGAAAAAAGACTGATGATGTATTTTATTTTATGTATTGTACAATATAGTGAGCGAACACGATGAAAACGATGAACACGATTAACATGGAGGGTGCGAAAGAACAAGTAAAGAAAATGACATTCGAGTGGGCACAGTGTAGAAGTTAGCCTACCAGCTTTTCTGATCTGCTACAGTTCTCAGCTGTCTAAACATAACATAGTTTGTAAGCTTGGTAGCACAAAAGGCCGAGCAAAAAAAAACTGTTATTGAGGAGACATTGATTTAACTTGCTTATATTGACGTATTCAGCAGTTCATTAACAACCTGCAAGAACGGATTGTCAAATCCCTCAATCCCTCAAAAATCCCAGCTAGCTCTGTTGGTGAAGTGAGACTTCCGCTCAACGGCTCGCCGGAATTAAAAAAATTAAAAAAATGTGATCACACCCAGGATTGAACTGGGGACCCTTGCCGTGTTAAGGCAATGCCATAACCAACTAGACCATGCGACCAATTGTTGAGTTAATCATTTGCCACTTCCAACACACTCACCCACTCTAGTCACAACAGCTGCCTTGTTGCGCGAACCCTAAACACCTCCAGCTGCTCTACCCTGTCTGGTGAACAAATTCAAAATCTTCCAATAACCAGATCATCTTACACATCAACTCACTTCGCTCACCCACTCGATACTCTGCATAAAAGTAAAAACTTTGCATCTCTATTCGATAACTTTAAAAAATTCAATTTAATAAACTTCCAATGCTAGTTCTCTTTTCATCGCCTCTGAGCAACAACAGCATTTTCGAAGCCGCCGCAGCCTCAACGCCTAAATTGTCCGCTTCTGTCGTACCAGCAACTCCCTGTGATTCCACAGAGCTTTCAGAGCTGAAGGGTGTGGAATCCCGCCTCAAATTGCCACCAACTTTAAAATTCCCACCCATTTCTCCATTTGGGAACCTGAAATTCGGGAAAGCATCTTGCTTGGTTGGATAATCTGCAAGTTTCTCGTCTACTATTGCAGGCAAAGGCAGTTTGAATTTTGTGGTGTCTGAAGATGATTTTGATCCGGAAAGTTCAAAAGAAGACTCTTTGCCAGCCGAGGAAAGAACAAACGAGGCAGATGCATTAGCAGAGTTGGATGTTGGAGCCAGGGAGATCGAATCACGCACTGCGTTCCTTGCAGATGTCACCGACGACACAGAGTGGTGTCTGATATCACTTCCTGGTTGGGCCTGCGAGGCCAAACCAAATTGGATTTCAGGTGTGATGAGTGGACTTGGAAGCTGGTCTTTGAGTTTGGGTAGTCTGATTGGAAGCACACCTTCCTTAGCGATCGATGGAAGTGTCTGTTTATTGGACTCCGTTTCGTTTTCTTCCTCATCATCATCGTCATCCGAACTGCTGAAGTCGGTGCCAGCCAATTGTTCAATTTCTTTGGAGATCGGATCCAGGTCCTCGCTCGGAACGTCTCCATTACTTTTCCAGATCTTCATAAACAGTTTTTCAAAGTCGAACTCTTTTTCGATGTCCCTATAACTTTGTAGATCGAGGTCAAAATCAACAAATTTGAGATTGTCGTTTTGGGAAAACCACTGTTTGAAGTAGCTTCTCGTCTGTGTTGGAGTCAACATCTGCAATTTGAGCAGCTTGATCACCAAATGTAGATATTTGATATACTCCACGGTGGATTGCAAAATGGTGAGTTTGTGCATCATGTTGGAGTTGTCAAAGTTGTTTTCGTTCAGTCCCCCGAGGATGTTGAGTCTGCATGCGGGAATTAAAAACTTGAGGGCCTCAAACTCTCGGTTCATTTTGATCCTTCTTTTTTTCTCGATGATTGAGTGCTGATTTTTCAGCTCCTTCTTTTTTTTTTCAAGCTCCTCCTGGTTGAAGGATGATTTTCTCCGTTTGCGTGAGATTTGGGAACGGGGCGTTTGGGGCTGCGATGCCGAATTTGGGGCTGCAAGAACAGGGCTGCGCCCAACAGAAGAAGGCTGGCTCGATGGGGGGAGCGGCGGGTCGGTCACGTACGTCATGGGCGAGATTGATGGCGAGTGGTGAATGAGCCTGTTCTGGTGGTAGTCCTCGTTGGGAACAAATGACGAGGTGAGATAGTTGGAGTTCGATAAATCCTGCGCCATCGCAACAGAGGGAATAGGCATCCCAGAAGGCCCAGACATGCTCCCTGGTCCAGCCAAGGGGAACTCTGGTGGTGGAACACCAGACTTTTGCATCTGGATGAATGTGGGCTTGAAGATGGGAGGCGGGGGCAAAACAGCACCTAAGATACCCGATCCAGACCGCGAGGAGGGTCCTGAAGCTTCTTGTGGGTTCATTTTTGTATAGTGCCAAAAAATTCTCACTTGTTTTACACCCTTTTTTCCTATTTTTCCACCACACGAGATGTTTGTGTGTCTTTATACTCAAAAACGATCAGGGGCACGGGCACACCATCATGTTCAGTTGCGTGCAGTGCGAGTAAAATTAAGGGGCGTTTATGACAGTCCCACGTTATCAGCACTGCAGTGCTGAGCAGTAATTATCGCTGAATGTCGCAGGCAGGTCTTGTGACAGCTGCCCCACGTGTGCGCCTTGGAACGCGCCGCCGCACACCAAAAAAAAACGCCATACCAAACAGTCTTCGCACGGCGCCTAATTTTAGCCCCTGCTTGAGTCCCCAGCACCCGGGGGACGCACCGGGGCTGTGTGCCGGATCTGGAAAAAACACAAACGTTCCGCGCACGTGCACGTGTACTACAGCAGAGGCTCGTGCGGACCTGGCAGCTCGCCTGGAACGAGCAAGGCCAGGTGTATGCTCATCGAACCGTGCGTCTGCCAACGCGTGGTGAGCACGTTTCTCCGAGCTCTTCCGCAACGAGTTTTGGCGAGTTGGCGCAGCCGTTCGCTAACCGAGAGTCTCGGGGTAGGTTGAAAATTCTCTGTTTGCGACTATCGACGACCGCGGGCACGGGCCTGTATCTGCTACCTACATCTCAGATATCCCCTCCATCTGGTCCCTTGTGCTGAAACCGTTGCCGCTAGCACACGCTCATTCGTATCACACGCTCATGTGGCTTGGTTTCCCTTGCACGAGGGTCCCAATTTGCGCAACGTGGGACTTCTGTAAGGACGATCTTCCCGAGGACTTTAGTCGATCGACGCTTCGCGGAGTAAGAGGTCGGCTATTGTTCACTTTTTTTTTTGAAAAGCCGCACAGCATCTTGCTACCCCCAGACATTTGAAAAAAAGAGTCATTTCTTCCTAGACTCACCAAATAACCGAACTTTGTTTCTCAAAGAACTCTATTAAACACACCAAAATGTCCATGGTCGAGTCCATACCGCCTACGTTCCAAACGATACTGCTGCCTGAACAGGTCCTTCGAAAACAGCAGCTCCAAAACCCAAATGATACGCAGCAGCATCACAGGCAACAACAGCATGACGAACTCTTTCTCTACGAAACCAGCCTCAAAACGCTAAACAATCTCAACACACATCTGGTAGACTCTCTCGTCTACACGAGCTTTCTACTCAATTTGCTAAGGCTCCAGGAAGATGTGGTTGCTGCCTTGAAAGAACTGAACACTATTCGCTCCTTGCTCAAATTCCCCACAGGAAGTGTCTCTGGAAATTGTTTTAAAAAGTCTCTCACAAATGCCTTCGACAACATCTATAATAATGTCATGACCAATGCTATCCAATGCTACAAACAACTTTTCAAATGGGACCAATTTCTTGGTATAACCAGCTACAAATATGTCTACGAAAAATTAGCAGCTTGCACAGCAATCAATCACCAGGATTTGCTCCACATGAACTTTGAAATTATGTTGAACTCGAAAAGTTTCCAACTTTACAAAAAACTCAACGGTAAATACAACAGAGAGATGATTATGAGAGAGAATCTTCACGATTACACATTGTGCTTCCAAAGAAACCAAGCCCCAAAAAACCAGCTCTCAAACCTCAACTTTGACGAATCTGACACAAAGCTTGTCAAATCAACAGGCTTTAAACAGTTTCACAAGCAGCGGTTGCTGGATTTGTGCCTCAATCAAAAACGGATCTTTTGAGCTATGTAACCACTTTATTTATTTATATGATGTGTCTTCATTTTACCTAACCTGGTAGGAAAACGCTTGTGAAGTGAGTCTAAGCTCACCTTTTGCAAGAGACAGAAAAAAAAAACAAAATTTAACAAGAAGGAAGAAAAAATTAACACAAACACATATATATGACGTATGATTATTGTATACTCTCATCTCTTTGATCAGGAGGCAAAACCCATGTCTCCCAACCATGTTTCAACTTCACTTTCTTGTTTTTCCCAGATCCAGACACATGTAAAAACTCAATTCTTTTTAAAGCTTGGGAAATCAAACCGTAGTCTCCTTTTGAAAGAGTCTTAACCCTTGAAAAATTAGCAATGAACGGCACACTAACGTATCCCTCGGAATCCATATGTTTTCTAAGATACAAGTCCCTCAAGAGATTTTCCACTGAAAAGTAATATTCAATCTGCTTCACCAGTCTCAACACATTGTCTTGTTGCTGTTGGGCAATCTGATCTTGAAGATAGTATGGTGGAGCGTATTGCGGCTGTTGTGGTATTATCGGAGTGAGTCCCACACCAGGAGGAGGTGGAGGCGGAGGAGGAGCACCAGGAGGGGGACCGTAGTATGGCTGGTAAAAAGGCTGTGGAGAACCGTTCATGTCTGGAGATGACGGTTGCGGAATGCCAGCAGGAAGCGAAAAAACACCATAGTAAACACTCGGGTCCACATAAACAGGAGGCGGCGATGTAACTTGTGGAGGCGGCGAGAATAGCGGCTGCTGCGAAGAAGAGCCAAGGGTTTTGTAATAGTTGGAATGTGAACCTGCAGAGATCGTAACATTGTTGTCGTTCAGAGGAGAGCTTCCAGATGAGCCTGGTGAATTTCTTTGACTGTTTCTTCTGGAAGAGGAAGAAGACGACACATTGAATGCAGGAAGGGCACCTTGCGGAAGAAAGTAGGGAACGTAATAAGGAGGAGGGCTTAAAACTTGATATGGAGCAGCCAGAGGTGTTTGATGACCTCCATTCGAGTTGCGGGAGAAGGAACTTCTACCTTTTCTGTGATATCTGAAGTTATTCTCACCCATAGAGTTGCGTGATTTGGGTTGCTTGAACCTGATAGTATCGTTTAGGTTATCATAGCTGTGACTTGCGTTTGAAATTGAGGTGGACTGGTTTCCCAGCTTCACGTTGGAGTACGGGTATCCGCTTTCAAGAGTCCTGATTGAATCTGAAGTTGGTGGGGCGGCAGAATCTCCAGCGGCGACAGGAGCACTCTCAAGGTTCAATTGAGTCACCATTCGTATAAGGTTTTTCTCATCAGAGACGTCTGTGGCTTCTGTGGTACCGGATGATAGCTCTGAAGTGGTAGCTGGGGTGGAGTTTTCAGCCACTAAAGAAGCTGTGCTAGACTGTTCTTTTCTAGTTTCTGCCGGCAGTAAAGCAGAAGAGCCACCTTTTGTACCTAAACCACCGGGTTTTCTTTTATTATTGTTGTTTCTTCTGCTGGATGAGGGCAACACTCTGTTGGAAAGTGCTTGCAAGTCCTTCTTTTTCTTGTCATTGGAATGAGCGGAGGAGGGTGACGAACCGGCAGGGGCGTTATGGAGACCATTTGGTGAGGTGATTTTATTTCTGATCCTGCCGTTACCACTGGGCGAGGAGACAAGAATTTGAGCTTCCAACGGAACCCATTTCTCCCTTCCTGATTTTTTGGCTTTGGCAACGGTTTGCGGCTCAGCAGTCAGGGGCTGTGCGGTTGACGATGGCAGTGACAGCGGGTGGGACTGAGTTTTTGGCGAATTTAGATTGATTTGTGTGACGCGGGATGGAACGCACCACGGATTGACTTGTGGTGGAGGTGCTGGGAGCAAAGTGGCGACTCTCGATGCGGCCGAAGGAGAGGTGACGGAAGTTTCAACCATGGCGATAGGAAATGGGAGGGAGGCAAACGAACGTTGAATGTTGTGTGCAGGTACTGCTGTGGATAAATATTCAAAACGCTGAGCGAGATGGTCGAGATGGCCGAGCTAAGCGAGCTAAACGAGTTGTTTGTGTGTGGGCAAACAGGAGTAGGAAGGAGGGGAAAAGAGGGACCAAATCAAGTGGAGTTCGGACGTGAATGTGGGGAAATAACGGTGTCGCGCTATTTGGGAGAGCGTCAAACAGTCAATGAAAGAAGAAAACGGCACAATCAGTGACGAAAGAAGAGCTGTTGAGCTAAGAAGGCTAACGTTTGGGATTTCGCCTTTGGAGCGTCTAATCAACTATTTTTTTTTTTTTTTGCGGATCCCCGATGAAACACCACCTGGCGGGATAGAACAACGACAAAGTCACAAACAACAGAGGTCTGGTGTTTTTGGCGCGATTGAAGCTCTGGTAGAGTGTGATTGAGCAAGTCGGGTTGAGAAGAGCAAGATATTAAAAATTATAAAGTATTTTTCTCCTTTGCCTGCGAAACAAAGACAAAAATTACACCACCGGATCAGAAATTTCGAGACCATCACCCACATGGTGGAAATGGGGAGGGAGATGGGGAAGGAAAGGAATTCAAGGAAGCGCTTGATACAAGACCGTGGCTCTCAAGTCTTCGGGGAATATACAGGCTCAGATGAATGTCTGTGGTGGCCAGCACGATCTCATCGGCCCAATAACCCCAATTTTCAGACGGACCTCCCGAACGGCTTTGCGGATGGGGCTCTGTGGTATCAAATGGGGTTATATTGCGATCTGTGTGTGTGCGCGAAATTGTGGGTAATTTTGACCGCCGTGTGGTCGCGTGCACTTCATCACATGACTCGTACCACGTGATGTGACGGGGCTGGAGATGGGGTGCTCGAAATTCTTTTTTTTTTTATCTTTTTTTATTTTTCATTTTTGTGGGGTCGTGGCAATGTCCTTTTTTTTATCGTTGTAGTCACAGAAAGAACATTTCCGCAACTAATGCCTCATTGGCCAATGAGCAGAATGTATACGCTGGCCAGTGAACCAATTTGCATCCCACGCTGCAACTGGATTCGAATTACTCAATTCCGCTGAACGGAATTCCCGTCTGGTAGCCACCAATTCAAGTTTTGGTTTGCGTGCGCGAAATCTTTTACCCCACGGCCCTGTTATTGACCAGTCATTTAGACGTGGGGTAGCTGCGCGTGCAAGTATTGCAGCATGACAATGTACGAGCGGGTATAAAAGGCAAGGATTTTCCCTGAGAATTAATCTGGGGATTGTGTTCGAAACTTGATTGCAACCTCTGTAGTAAGCTCCTCCAATCAACCATGCAATTGAAAGCCAATCCTTCGCTCAAAACCGACGAAAACCACCAAATTTACGTTGAAAGTAACCCTGTCAGCGAGCCAGGACCGGGACAGGCCTTGATCCACGTGCACGCATGTGGAATCTGCGGCTCGGATGTCCACTTCTGGAAGAGGGGCAACATTGGTGAGCTTACTGTTCAGGGTCCGTGTGTTCTGGGTCACGAGGCCGCAGGTCAGGTGATCGCACTTGGCCAAGGCGTGACCAACCTCAAGGTGGGAGACCGTGTGGCGGTGGAGCCACAGCTGCCGTGTGGCGAGTGTTTCCTGTGCTCCCAGGGAGATTACAATTTGTGCGAGGCGGTGGAGTTTTCGTCGGTTTACCCTTACGATGGCCTGTTGCAGCGTTACAAGGTGCACCCTGCCCGGTTTTTGCACCCGATCCCGGACACCATGTCTTACGAGCAAGGCGCACTTGTCGAGCCTCTGAGCGTGGCGTATCACGGGTTGGAGCGGTCGTCCATCACGCTAGGCCGGGCTGTGCTAGTGGCTGGTGCGGGCCCGATCGGGCTGTGCGCACTTGCGCTCGCAAACGCTGCGGGAGCCAGTCCACTGGTGATTACCGACTTGTCGGAGACACGGCTGGAGTTTGCGAAGAGCCTCGTCCCGAGCGTGCGCACATACAAGATTGACCCCAAGCTACCGGTGCAAACAACGGCTTTGGGGGTGCGCGCCCTGTTTGGTCCAACCGAGTGGCACCAGCCACACACTGTGCTGGAGTGTACGGGAATCGAGTCTTCGATTGCCACAGCGGCGTATGTGGCGCGCCGCTCGGGAACAGTCACTGTTCTTGGCGTGGGTGGCGGGAACATCAACAACTTCCCGTTTATGCGTCTGTCGCTGGCGGAGATTGACGTCCGGTTCATCAACCGCTACCACGACTCGTGGCCTGCGTGCATTGGGCTCATTGCAAACGGTATTGTGAACATCGACTCGCTGATCACGCACCGGTTCCCGCTTGAGCAGGCCAAGGAGGCCATTGAGACTTCTGCCGATCTTTCAAACGGCAACATCAAAGTGATGGTGGTTGATGAGTGAAAAATACTAGGAACTTTTGTGTATTTTATAGGCGTCGATCGCGTCGATCGACGGCTCAATTAAAAAATTCTAGAGTTCTGGAAAATTTTTTTTCAGCGGCGTTGGTCGCCCAAGGATCTCCAACATTTACATATCTAGATAACTTTTATCGAGGGCGAAAATAAACAATAACTCCAACACTTCTATCTCTTTAAAAAAGTAACAGCTTGACTCGGAATTTGCTGAGCTTTTATTGCGTCTCGACTTTGCAACCACCAAAATGAATCCCGCAGTCTCCAACTTGGTGCTCATGCTCGTCATGATGCAGGTTTCCAGAAGACTTGACTTCGAAGACCCAACCATCTTATTCTACGTCAGAGCCTTGTACATTGGATGCACCTTGGTCACCCTCGGTGTCTACTTGTACACCAGAACACTGATCGTCAAGAAGAACGACCTCACCACCCTCAAGTACCTCGAGCCTCCTAACACTATGGCTGGCGAGACCGAGTCCAAGCTCACCGTCACCACCGTGAAGGACTACGATCTCAAGCAGATCCAAGGCGCCATCAAAGGTGTTTTCACCGGAGTTGCCATGATGGGTTTCATGCACTTGTACATGAAGTACGCCAACCCTCTGTTGATGCAATCCATCTCTCCACTGAAGGGTGCTTTTGAGCTCAACTTGGTCCAAATCCATTTGTTCGGAAAGCCAGCCGCCGGAGACCTCAAGAGACCGTTCAAGGCCAGTGCTGGTTTCCTCGGTGCCCTCACCGGCGGTGCCGACTCCAAGACCGACAAGGAATCCATCGAGAAGGCTGAAATCAGCGGTGTTGGAGGAGTCAAGGAGGAGTAGTTGGCTTCTGTTACCCGGAAGGAGCGCTGACATAAGCAGAGTGCAGGAAACTCACCAGCAAACAGAGTATAATAAAATCTTAGATTTGGTGCCACTTTTGCGATAGTGTCTGTGAAATCAACGGGAGGTTTTTTCCCTTACGTACAAAAAGTGTTCTTTAATTCAATTCCAGGCCTCATGGACTGTCCTCACAGCCGTTAAATAAATAGTTTTGTTATAGCCGTGCCAGCAGCACGAGCAATACCACGTAGCACGCTGAGCTCACGGCTGTCAAACACAACACAAAGTTCCCGCTCGTGCGGAAGTAGTACGAGTTATCCGATATGTGTCCGTCTGTGTCGCGGCCAACGTGATAGGCAGCGTGCCAGTTCGGGTCACTGAAGTTGATGAAATAAAGGTCGATATTGCGCGACCGCAAGTAGCTGATTCCGCACAGAAACAGACCGTACACATTGAACACCAATCCTATTTTGAAGAACTCTTTTGAAAACAGCTTGAGCACAATTATCGAGAACGACAGAGACCCGAGACATGTTCTTAGGTAAGCTCCCTGGTAGGTTCTCTGGTGAGCTCTGATGTCGAGTTTCTGGGCAGACGTTTCCAGCGTCGTTAGACGCGAAGGTCTGCGGATGTCGTGGATGTCGTGCAAGTCATGGATCTCGCTGTGTTCGATTTCCATGTTGAAGGTGAGTCGGTACGCCGATTCTGTTAAAAAGCGATAAGAGACAACAAAAAATTGGCGAGAAAAAAAATGATGATAAAAAAAAAAAAATT
The DNA here is from genome assembly GCA_030569375.1 of Ogataea ganodermatis. NCBI lineage: Eukaryota > Fungi > Ascomycota > Pichiomycetes > Pichiales > Pichiaceae > Ogataea > Ogataea ganodermatis. The sequence goes on from JAJMKV010000020.1 coordinate 89,383, forward strand.
GCAACAAAATAATTTAATTTTTGCCTTCTTTTGATCTGCTTGTTCTAACAAAGCTTCTTCATCTCGCTTGACAGTTCCTTTCTCACAGCACAGCACTTTTGACATGATATTGTTGCTTCAGAAAGCGAGGACTGCTTCCAAAAAAGCTCGGCTGACGACTTTTATTGCCAACAGCAGTGCCGTCTTTTCGCTGCCATCAGGTGGGAGATTGTTGCACACGACTCCCGCGGCGTTGTTGCCGCCGCTCGATATCCCACAAAACCACAACAGCGACGCAGGACTCGCGATGGATGGTTTGGTGGCGTCTAGACTGGCCAAGTTGCGCGGGAAACCAATCAAGCAGTTTTCTGAGTTCCTCACCGACTCGTTCAATAGACAGCACGACTACCTAAGGATATCTATCACAGAGAGATGCAATCTCCGGTGCGTCTATTGCATGCCCGAGGAGGGGATTGAACTCTCGCCAACAGAAAAACTGCTCACCACGGACGAAATCATCAGAATTGCATCCATTTTTGTCAAACAAGGAGTGACCAAAGTTCGACTCACAGGCGGAGAACCAACGGTCAGAAAGGACATTGTGGAGCTCGTGGAGCGTCTCAACCAACTGGAAGGGCTCAAAGAGATTTGCATCACCTCAAATGGGCTGGCTTTGCACCGGAAGCTCCCAGACTTGTTCAAAAACGGACTCACGTCTCTGAACCTCAGCTTGGACACTCTGGTCAACGGTAAGTTTCAACTAATCACTCGCAGAAACGGCCTCAGTGCCGTTTTGAAATCCCTCAATAAAGCCATCGAACTGGACATTCCAAAAATCAAACTCAACGTGGTGGTGATGAAGAACTTGAACGAAGACGAAGTGCTTGACTTTGTTGAGCTCTCAAGAAAGGACAAAGTTGAGGTGCGTTTCATCGAGTACATGCCTTTCGACGGCAACAAATGGTCTAATAGTAAGTTGGTGGCATATGAGGATATCCTGCTCAACATCAAGACCAAGTACCCAGACATACATCGACTCCCGCACAAACCTGGTGACACTGCCAAAGTGTTCCAGATACCGGGATTCAAAGGGAAAATCGGCTTCATCACCTCCATGACGGCAGACTTCTGCTCGTCGTGCACGCGGCTCCGCGTGACAGGCGACGGGAATCTCAAGGTGTGTCTTTTCGGCAACGAGGAGATGTCGTTGAAAGATCTCCTACGCAAAGGCTGCGACGATGACCAAATACTGCGTGCGATTGGCCAAGCCGTGAAGAAGAAGAAGGAAAAACACGCGGGTCTTGGAGAACTGGAAAACATGCCAAACCGGCCGATGATCTTAATTGGGGGATGAAACATGCAAATTCTCTTTACTAACACTGGGTCAGGATTTGCAAAACGCCCTTCTTCCACAAACTACAGGAACTATGCAACTATGTCACAGGCATTTAGTTACTCCACCACAAGATCACTGCTCCAACAACCCTCCCCAAAACTCACACACCTCAACGCCAAAGGAGAGGCAAATATGGTTTCGGTCAAGGACAAACAGGTCACACACAGATCTGCAACGGCTCGCGGAGTCATCACCTTCAGCAACGAACTCCCTCTTTCCCTGATAACCTCGAATGGTAACAAAAAAGGTGACGTCATTTCGATCTCCAGAATCGCTGGAATCATGGCTGCTAAAAAAACCTCAGAGCTCATCCCGCTCTGCCACCCATTGAGTATCACTAAAGTTGCTGTTGATTTGAGTATCAAGCACGAAGAAAATGGTATTATAGCTCGCTGTACTGTGGAGTGCGATGGCAAGACTGGCGTCGAAATGGAAGCTTTGACAGGCGTCTCTGTGGCTTTACTGACAGTTTACGACATGTGCAAGGCCGTCGATAAGTACATGGTGATAAGTGACACCAAAGTGGAGGCTAAAGAAGGAGGCAAAAGCGGAAATTTTCGCCTGGAAGAAGACATTTAGATTTCAAACTAATCTGGTTGTTATGAGATATATGGCCATTGGTATTCAGCTCGACTTTGGAGTGAACTAATAAAAAAAAATGAAATGTGCAAGAGCTAAAAGGTGCAGCTAATATGTCTCAATCTTAATAGATTTATTCATCAACACCCAGTATTATTGATGGTGATAGAAATGCCATCTTCTGAATCAAACCAACGTTCCAAGGAATCCAACCAAGCAAATATAAATTGTGTTGAAAACGTGGGATAAATCAAATTTCGTCGCTCCTATCCGCAGTATGTTAGTACTGAATTGTTCAAAAGAAAAAATGTTGATATCAGTCAGCTTGCATTGGGTCCCCAGTTTGCTCGAACTTACTATTATTCCAGACCATTTGTTTCTCAGTTCCTCTTGGCTCTGGCATCACCTTCACCTGAATAGGTTCATTCAGCAAGTTCCCGTGAACATCAAACACTTTGTATGTGGAAATCATGTCTTCTTCGGAAAGCGACACATATTGACCCTTGGAAGGCTCACTGAGTCCCTTGGCAATCATGTCTGTAGCCAAAGATCTTGGAACACCGTTCGAAATGTCCAAGTTCTGGTACTGAGGCTCACAGAGTTTGGCGTCTTTGGCCAACCGGTTGCTACGGCCACCTTTTCCAATCGACCCAAGGCTGTTGTCTTGCGGTTGCAGAATGGCCTTCTTTGGAATCTGTGGATCGACAACCTTGGACAGCTCTGTTTGCAAAGTGTAGAAATCTTTCAATAAGTGAACGTTTCCGTTCTGATCGTAATCGACTAAACCATAGTTGTTTTCCTCCTGCGCAAATTCGTAAACCAATCCACCAGAAAACACTGAAGACATTTTGGAAGAGTAGATGCTGCCAACCTCTCTGAAAAGCCTTGGAAGCACCTCGTTACAGCCGTATTCAGAGAAAAAGATTGGCTTGGAGTAATCAGAGTAGTCCCCGACAAGAATATGGTATCCACTGGAATAAAACGTTTGCTCTCCACACCATTGGTAGGTGTTGACTCCATAGAAGTCCACAGCTTCGCTGGGACTCTGTTCGTAACACTCAAGATATTGGGCCAAGGAGGTTCTATAACTGAGGTCATCGGCTGCGGAATAACCGACAGGAACAGCTCTGACACCTTGGTTGCTCATATAATCTTTCATGTCTCTGACCACAGCCTTGACATAGGTAGGGGACACTTTAGCAGACAGCTTATCGTTGATGATTTCATTACCTGCAAAAAACGCCAATGTGTTGTTGAAGGCCGCAAACTCTTCGATTGTCTTGAAAACGTGAGTCAGGTAGTCAGTGTTGTAGGTGCTCCATGGTTCGTATCTGTTCAAGTGCTGGTTTGGCAGAGGCGAATTGACGTCCAAAACCAAGTAGATGCCAGCGGCAGCCAAAAGAGTCATACACTTGTTGTGATCCAAGTCTGGGTTGACCGAGTAGACTCTGATGGTGTTGATACCAAGCGTTTGGAACAAGAATATGTCTCTAGCACACTTGTTTACATCGGAAAGGGGATCATCCTGTGTGTTAACCGCCGATGATCCGCCGGGCTGGTAGTCGACACCTTTGATAAAGAACTGCAATGTGTCGTTGCGACGAGCGTTAGTTTCTGTCAAAGATTGGCGTTAATCTAGCGGTACTTACTGGTTTGCCTGTGACAGAGTCAAAGAAGTGGCGTCCTCTAATCTCGATAGGGTGGACGTGACAAAGTGCTTTCGCAACAATGAACATGGATATCAGTAGGGCCCTGGTAATACAGATCATTTTGGGCTTTATTTGCAAACGAAAAGCTCCGAAAAAGTGGTGGTGAATCTATCGAGAGCGTCAAATTCAATAGGGTTGAAGAAGAAGAGTACAAGCAAAAAAGGAGGATAACCGCTGGTTGAAAACATTTTTTTATCCCTTCTTTTGAACAAAAAAGGGCATCAAAATAAGGATGCGCCGCACAGCCGTAAAAATCAACAATCAAAATACATTAACTTTTTCTTCTCTTAATACTTCCCTATACTTAATAAACAAAACCCAAAATCTTTCCAGAAACATGCTTTCTCTTGGCCTCCTCATGGTCCATGATACCGGCAGAGGTGGTGAGAATAACGTAACCGAACTGTCTAGCAGGCAGCAAGTTGTCAGTCCACTTCTCAATGTCACCAATCTTGACATTGTATCTTGGCTGGATAACACCACACTTGTTGAGTCTACCGTTCAACTGGACAACAATCTTTCCAGATCTGTGGTCGTCAATGTACTCGAATTCACCAATGTAACCTAAATGATTGTTAGTAAAAAGTCGAACATGCGCGGGCGATTCCGTGGCAGATCGATACTGGAAAAACAAACACAACCACTCATTCTCACGTAACATCTGTCGAGGAAAAGTAAACAGACAGAGAGCACTTAAACGCTCAATGCTGTGTAAGAAGCATTTCCTAGCCTTTTTTCTTCCGGAAACTTAAAAGACAGCAAGGGACAATTAGTTATTATGAAAATACCGACAAGCCATCCAGTTATCATTCCGGTGTTAAATTTTGAGAGAGAACGAGTAGTGATTTTTCCAGAAGATCCACCCAAAAAGAGAGACATACCGTGCTTTTGCATCACAGAGAGGAACTTGATGATCACCTTCGACGAAGGTCTGATCAACACTTGTCTCTTACCGGTTTTTTCGGCGTTGTTGATGGCGTTCAAAGCGTCTGCGAGAGCGGAAGTTCTAGTCATTTTGTGTGTTCTTTTGTGTGTTAGTAGAGCGGGAGACTACCCGAACGCAGGGCCACTGTTGGCTGCAGGCGCGTTTTCTCCCGCGTGTGTTTGCAAAGAAAACGTGGCAAAAAGTCAAAATAGCTGCATGAGTGTCCTCCAAAGTTGGATTCATGAGCAAGAGCGGCGTGGCCGCTCGTGAACCAGAGCGAGGTATTACGGTGCCTGACTTGGGAACGACATCAAGCCAGACCCAGGTTGGGTCTGCCTGTTGTTGGGTCAAGTGGGTAGGCGCAATTCTCATTCTGGCTTGCTTTTTTGCCTGGCGAGTAGAAGCTCGCAGGAGCTCTCTCTATCCTCCAACACTCTTTTGCTACTTACGCGTAAATAGCGGAAAAGAGCGCTGGAAGAGAACATGTTTTTGCAACTAAAGTGAAGTCGAGGCGACTTTCGCAACCTCTGTCATGACACACTTACTGTACTTGATATAAACAATATTCTGTATAGGCTCAGGAAGAACAAGTGATGGGAAAACTGGCAAATTTCTCAATCCCTCGAGACTTTCTTGACTTGAAAATTTTTTCCTTCTCCCAAGAAAAAGTGTTGCGCCGGGTAACTTTTGGATCTGAAGCTATATTTGTGATAAAGTCCACAAGACAAGCAGGCCACAGACCAGGATGGCGATAAAAACAGGAATGGCAGCACGATCAGGAGTGGAGATCCACCCAATGAGCATACAACAAGAAGCTGACTCAGCAGGCACAGACCATGAGCAGATTGGAGCTCAGGTATTCCGAGAGATCAGACCTTTTTGTGTGACTCTGTCGCAGATAACGTTTGCCCCCGAAGGCGAATACACTTCTCGACAGCTTGTGAGTGCCTTGCGGGACGTGAACGAGACTTTGATGCGAGCGCTGGACAGAATCCTACGTGACTCGGATTCACTGGTTCTGCCAACGAGCCTGGCAGACTATGTGTTTGTACCCATTGCCCAACTGCTGAAGCGGCCGATATTGGGGGAAACGGAGCTCGAAGCAACGCTGGCGCTGATGAAAAGTGTGATCGTGCACTGCTGGACGGCGCCTGGAGCATTGCCGCGGGCACTGGTGCAGCAGCTGGTGCCACTGGTGACGTTTCTGATTGGTGGGAGGCCCAATGCGAAGGATGATGTGGTGAGTCGGCACTCGGAGGAGACTCTGCTGGGCGGCGTGGGCTGTCTGGTGAGTCTACTAGAAGGCTTGCGCAATCAGGGGGCCCGCGAGAGCGAGGAATTTCTTACAGACACGGCAAATCTCCCTGCAATCGGCCACATGGTGTCTGTGATGCTTGCGATTGCGGTCGGAACGGAGAACACACAGCTTCAACTGGCGTGTCTTGGGGTTCTAGATGTGCTGTACGACAGCCTGCACGACGGGGAGATTCTTTCATTGATGTTGCCGGGAAATGTGTCTTCGGTTGCCAAAATTCTTCATAAACGGCCCCATTACAAGGTGGTGGCCAAGTCGCTGCACGTTCTTTCTACGATAATGTGCTATGTTTTTGACGATTTGGACCTTGGTGTCTGGGGTGAGGGGGCAGCAGACTCGCTCGAGACGCTGAGACAGCAGGTGGAGCCGGATGAGGCTCTTTCGGAGATGAGGGTGACGATTCCCGATATGGAGCCGGGGAAAAACCACCGCACAACGAGTTGGCTGCGGGCTACTTTGTTCCAGTTGCATAGGGCGTTCGAAGGGATCCTGCGCAATAGAGAGGTGGATCGGCTGGAGGTGCGAACAAGTCTGTTTTATTTGTGCGTGAATCTGTTCAAGTACTGTTTCAGGTCGTGCAAATTGTTGCTCCCGCTGCTGATCGAGCCCCTGGCGAGCGTGTGTGCTGAGGACGACTCTTTTGAAGAACTTCTGGTGAACTCCATGTCGCTTAATTTTACTGGGTTTGTCGAAGTGTTGAAGGCTGAGCTCCCGGGCGCGGTAGACGAGATCCCCGTTGCATTCGCGTCTTCCGATGCGACGAAAGCGACACAATTGCTCCAGCGACTTGCGTTTGCAATCAAAGCGTTGCTACAGTTTAACAGTTGCGAAGAGCACCTGATTGAGCGGCTGCTTGTGCGGCTCAAAGACGAGCTGACTCTACTGAGCCAAAAGGCCGGTGGCCACAAAGCCAAAATTGCCTCGATCGCCTACGGAATGGAGGTGCTGGCTATCACGTCGAGCTATGCGAACGGAAGCGAGAGTGAGAGCGCTGTGCACAGAGACCTGCCCCAGGTGCGGATTTGGGATACGGTTTTTGATGCCGAGACGGAGAAACAGCTTCTAAGGTTGCTCGACACAGTTGCGCTGTTCCCAGGGATCGCGTCACTGCTGGAACGACTGCTGTTGGATGCCGATGACTACAACGCTGCCGTGGAGAACGCTGCAACGCTGTGGGTGTCATCGGCCGTTTCGAAGGCCGCGCCAACAAAAACAAGCGACTTTGACGCTCTCATCCAGTTTGACGACGACAGCGAGCCATCGCACGGCCCGGGAACCGACGATGTAGCGCTCATGGTTCTGGATAAAGCGTGCGAGTTGCTCGAGCAAGGCTCGGCGGGTGCAAGCGAGTCGTCTGCGCTGGCGCAGAGCTGCGCGGTTTCACTGCACTGCATCGGAGAGGCGGCTGACGTGCTTGGCGAGGAGTTTAGAGGCGAACTTGCCGAGTGTCTATACCCGGTGGTGGACAGTTTGGCGTCTCCGGTAGTGGAGATCAGGGACATTGCGCAGGGCGTGACGTTGAAAATCGCAGACAGCCTATACGGTGGTTCGGTTCAGCAGCTGATTGCCGATAATTGCGATTACCTGCTGGACTCTCTGTCTCTGCGTCTGACGGGTGACTCGATCACGCCACGGACGGCGATTGTGCTGAGCGTGCTGATCAAGGTGGGCGGTGCGGAGCTGCTCGACCAAATTGACGACGTGGTGGCCACGATGTTCACGCTGCTGGATCTCTACCACGGTTACTCTGTATTGTGCGAAGGTTTCTTCTTTGTGTTTGACGAGATTGTTGAGCAGATCTGTCGAAGCCACTTGGGCGACTTTGACTTTGGTGCACTGGAGAAGCAGCTGGCAGAGGACGCCGTGGAGCGTCACGAGCCGTGGGGGATCAACTCGATTGAAGGAGTGACAGAGTACGTGAACAGGCGGATTGAACTCCCGGACGGGTTTCTAGATGAGGACTCGGACGACGACGTTGACGAGGTGCTGAGAAAGGACAAGGTTCTGGAGGTTGACAGCGACGACGAGGACGCAGAGTATGGGGACGAGGTGGTGTCTATTTTACCGGACAAGGAGCTGGCGTGTGATGCGCCAATCTCGCCGAAACTGTACCGGACGGTTTCGCAGATTCTGGCGTATGCGGAGCGACTGTCGAAACACAACTCACGGAACCTCTCGATTGTGACGTTGAGACTGATAAACAAGACCATTCCAGTGCTGGCGACGGACAAGGCTCAGTTTTTGCCGATTGTGGCCTCGCTGTGGCCGACGGTGAGCAGTTTTGTGCTCGTGAGCCAGGACTACCGTGTTTTAGAGGCGGCTTTCGAGGCTCTGACCAGTTTGGTGAGGTTTGCCAGCACTTTCCTTACTGGGAGATTTCTGGAGCTGTTCAAGGCTCTTAAAGAGCGGCCATTTTTGGTGGAGATGATTGCAAAGCGACGGAGAAGAGGGCCGATCGATACAAGAATTGTGAACAGAACAAGCACTTCTGTGAACTATGAGGTGCGGATTTTCGAGAAGCTGGGTGTGTTTTTGCAGACGTGTATGTGCAAATTTGGGAGGTTTATTCCGCTGGACTCTGCGTACGAGATTGCCGAGATTGCAGTTTTGTATGATCCGTGTGGAGAGAACTATGGATATTTTGATGATCTTGTGGGTTATCTCAGCACGTCGACAGCGGAATGAAGATAAGCTCCGCTGAGAGCGAGTGAGCTGATGCATTGATAAATTAATGAGTTATACGAGGCTGGAGCGGGATGATGAATGAGGGGAAGATAAGAAACGAGAAGTTTAATAATACATTTACATTTAACGAGCATGAACCAAACTTGGTAGCACGGGATTTAGTGTCTAAGGAAAAAAAATACACCAAAATAGTTTCTATCTGCTTTTTGTTGATGCAAAAAAAAGAGGTCGTACCCGGATTCGAACCGGGGTTGTTCGGATCAAAACCGAAAGTGATAACCACTACACTATACAACCAATTCTTGTAAAGAAGAGACCACGGTTGAATATATTCGCCAAAAGCATCAGACCCTCTCTTTGTCTCTCCCTTACAGACTTGCCAACATGGACATACTAATCTCCCCGGGCTCAACAAAATCACCTCAGTGACGAGGGGCCGTACTAGACGGTGCCAGGTGTACCCCGAACGGGGCAAAAAGTGGTTTCCGGAATGGGAAAAAGGTAAACACTAAATTAGCTAGCGCGCACGACGAGTAAACAAAAAAGATTCAAACAAAAATAAAGGAGATATGATCAATAAGAAGGTCTTCACGGTTAGCCAAGTGACAGGCCCAAACAACACGAGCTGTTAGTCCCTGTATAACAAGAGAATTGCACTTTTGTTGTTCGCGCAAAGAGCAGGAACCAGGCCGTGCAAAAATGACATCCAAAGACACTCAAGTGCGACAGTTGTTGGGCAACCTTACGAGCGAGCAGTTATCGTCGATTCTGGACATAATCAAGGACACGACAGAGGAAAACCGGACGGAAGAGTCTGAAACAACAGAACAAAATGAGCAGAAAAGCGCGGAAAGCCCGCTTGTATCGATACAAAATATAGTAAAGCTTATGAATGAGCTCCAAGGGCTGGCTCTGGTGGTGGGGAACAAGCAGCTTAAGCTCAAGAGCTGGCTCGGATCTGTCGAATCGCTTCTTCAGAGCTACTACGAGGAGCTGAAACAGTGTGAAGCGCACATTAATGCTGAGTTTGTGAATTCCTTAGACACAATAGCCAAGATATTCAAAGTGTTGAGATGCTATCAGAACGAGTTCAAAGACGGGTCTCTGCTGAGCAAAAAGGTGGAGAAGTTGATCGATGACTACCGGTTACAGAAATTCACTAGTTTGAGTCCTTATTGCAACGAAAACGAGACAATGACGCAACTCAATTCCGAGATTGAGGCCACAATCCTCAAGATGAAGCCGATTCTGTTGGACAAGATTCTGGCCATCTCAGGCCAACTGAGCGAGTTCTACGCAAGCCTCGATCTAATAGACAACTACAGCAACACGGATTTCCTGAGCGAGATACCGTCCAAGGAGGAAACGATACGTTTCTCGAGCATCGGAGAGGTGGACGATATCAAGGAGATTATGGGGACCAAGTTCAGCAAAGCCAGTCCTGCTTTTCTGAGCAGGATCGAGGCCGAAGTCACGCGAGTGAAGTGTACAATCAGCGAACGCGTTGGCGAGGTGAACGGGCTGATTCGCGAGGTGAACGAGCTGAGCAAAGAGCTGGACGTTGTGGTGAACGATCTCGACACGACGGTGTACCGCAACAAAGAGGACGTGGTAAGCAAGATCGGCTTGAAATCCGACACTCTGGAGCGGTACGCAGCGAGACTGGCTGAATTGCGAGCCGAGAAAGCTGTGAGAGAGACGAGGAAGAAGGAGTGCCTGGCGCGGGTCGAGGAGCTGTGGGCGGTGCTGCGGCCTAACGACAACACGATCCACGATTTTCTCAAGCAAAACAGCAGTCTGAAGCTGTCGGCGGTGGCCAACTTTGAGCTCCTGGTGAGCGAGCTGGAGCAGGAGAAAAAGGCCAATATTTCCAAGTTTATCGAGTCGAGTCGGCTGCGGATTTACGGGTATTGGGACCTTTTAATGTACGACGATGCCGACCGTCGGCAGTTTGAGTCGTTTTACGTCGACGACCCTGCTCTCTTTGACGAACAACTTCTTGCGCTCCACAACCAGGAGATTGCAAGACTGCGGGAGGAGGCAGAGAACTTGAAGCCGCTGCTTCAGACGATCTCGCGGCTGAACCAGCTTCTGCGGGACAAAGAGGAGCTTGACGGGGCCAGCAAAGACCCGAATCGGCTGCTGAAGCGCGACTCGTTCAAGATTCTGCGCCAGGAGGAGAAGACAAGAGACAGGCTGGCCAGACAGTTGCCGGCGACGATTGCCGAGCTCAAGCAGCAATTGGTCGAGTATGAGACTGTGCGCGGCAAGTCTTTCAAGGTGAACGGAGAGTTGTACATTTCCCAGTTGAGCGAGATAGAGAGCGAGCTTACACGCAAGCGAACGATCAAGAAATCTCCAATCAAGACGGTTCCGAAAAACTCTGCCGTGAAAAGAGCCACTGCAAGCGCAGTCACTGTGGGATCCAAGAGGCCGTTCAGCGTGACTCGAACGGTTCAGCGGCCGCAGACAACATTCCGCAACCTGGCGAGGGCCAACACGGGTTCGATCATAAGAAGACGGTCTCCAGCCGATATGACGAATCCGTTCAACTCGAGAGAAAGCTCTCCTGTCAGGCCGAAAGAGGCAGCAAAACTGCAGTATTTGGAGGCGACGAGAATGCTGCCTGTGGAGCCTGTGGAGCCGCCGGTGTTCAAGCGGACTGTGCCGCCGGCCTCGTCTCCTGCGAGAACACACTCGCTTCTAGGCGGGTGTACAATCTCAAACAAGCCGATAGTGATCAAGGGAGGTTCGCCCATGCGCAAACAGGCTCCGATGTCGCTAATACCGACGTGGATGCAGTTTAAACCGTCGCGTTTGTCGCCGGAGAGAGGCTCGTTGAGCCCCAACAGAACGGTGCCTATCAAGAGAGGAAACAGCGCTATTCCATCGGGCTTTGCAGAACTGAAGCCGCTTAACTTCAACCTGAATCTGTCTTCTCCTGCGTCGACGAGGTCCAAGAGTCCCGACTGGAGGAGCAGTCCAGGAGCTGTTTCCGAGAGTCACGAGTCGTGCATTGCTGAGCTCAGCGACTCGATGATCGACTACAGCGAGGAGACAAGGGAGCCGTCGAGCAAGGAGAACCTGGCTCCGTTGCGCAAGCTTGATGGGGTTGAGGGGGGGAAGATCGGAGAGTCGCCGATTCGCAGGGTTCTTGGCGATATTTCTGTGAACTGGGAGACGGAAACATTCTAGGTGATAATAATGAGGATTATGAGCATGAAGAGTATGACGAGCGAAGCGAGTCATTTGACAGTAGAGTCAGGAATGACGATTGAAGCGAATCATTCGAAAGTAGAGAGAGAGACGAGACTGATAAGGGAAGCGTGAAAACGCAAAACGTTCAAGGATAACAGGTAAAAGAAATCGGGATCAGGAATCTCATTTCAGAGACAACTACTTGATAGATTCATTCAAAAGATTTAATTATTCAATCCAGCTTGATAGATTATTTTTTTCATTCAGCATATGCGAGTTTATCTGAGTAAAAACACGCCAATGAAAGCAAATGTTTGGAACATTGAGAAATCGTTTCGGTTGCTCTTTTCAATGCAATATCCCCTTACTAAGTTCTTGATCCTTGCAAGGTCGTTGGAGATTGTTGTGAGCTCCTCGCAAACTTCTCGCAAATGACTCGCTTCGCTCGTCCGTCATTTGTCATCACCACTTTCTCACCTCCAACCCGTCAGGAGGAGTAGTCTCAACCGTCTTCTTCCCAACCTCACTCCAATCCGTACTCAGCGCAGTCCCGTTGCTCTCTATATAACTCTTCATCATCGCCCGACGGGTATCCTCATCAGCTCCCGTATAGAGCTTTTTGAAAAAATCATCCGGAGATTCTTCCTGCTCTTCTTCGTCCACCTCAAAGCTAGACCAGTCGATCTTCTTGGCAGAGGACGAAGGATACGATAATGTTTGCGACTCCTCGTCCTTTGGTATCTCTTGAACCTGTTCCGACTCGCCAGTTTTCTCCAGATCCTTCCACTTTTTACCGTCCTTTTTGACAAGATACAGCTCGAGCTTTGTACCAAACACTCTAAAGGAGGACTTTGAAGGCTCAATCTCCGAAAATAGCGGGTCCAGAGAATAGCTGAAATGTGTGCTGTCTTTGAGACTGAACTCAACGTCCACAGTGGTGGGCGTGAAATTCACTGTCAGCTTCTCCTGCGGGATGTTTTTCACAAAAAGGGAAATGTTCACCTCGCTTTTGGTGTCGTACCAGTCAACCTTAAGTTTCGCAGCTGTCGGAGTCTGCACTGGGGCTGCCGAAACTGGGGCTGCCGAAACTGGGGCTGCCGGTGTTTCTGCATCAGCCTTCTTACCACCCTTCAACTTGTTGGAAATCACCCCCTTCAACAGCACGCACTCGTTATCCTTGCTGTTGAGACGCTCAGACTCGGTAATCTGCTCGTACGCCTCTGTATAATTTTTGGTCTTGAAATAAACGATAGCCTTTTGTTTGTGCGACTTGGCAATGTCCTCGCGCTTCCCGCTTGTTTGCGCCACCGCAAGAGCGGCTTCTGCGTCAGCAAGAGCGGCCTCCACGTGTTTGAGCCGGAGGTTTGCCTGGCTTCTCAGCAGTAGCGATTTGAACGAAGACGGGTTTTCCTTCAGCGCCTGTGTAAGCAGATCAAGCGATTTTGACGGCTCATCATCCAATGCAGTTTCGGCGTCTTTATTCAGAGTGGCAATTGCCATTTTGTTAGTGGCGTGATGTCTGAAGAAGAATGAATTGTGGGTTTTTTTGTTATCTCAATGAGAAATCATTTTTTTTTTGATGATTTTTTGGCGTTTTTTTGGTTATTTTCGATGATTTTCTATACATCCGAAAAGTTTTTAGTGAAATACAAGATCTGAGTGGATTTTACATG